>APFE031396181.1:14942-103696 GCA_000404065.3 Pinus taeda | reverse complement strand
TTTGACGTTTCATCTCCCAGGGTTAGGGTTTGGAATGTGAAGGGTTTTTCCATTGTTTCTCAACAATAAATAGGCCTTCGAGCCTCATTGTAACACAGTTCAGAGGCATGTAGCCACACATCTCTTCTCAGAGATAAGCTACCATCGCCCTAGCTGGTTTATTTTCTATTTCCGGTTGTAAGCATATTTCAGTATTTTCCATTAATGAAATGAAGTATTATTTCTGCTGCATCTTTGTGTATATGGTTATCTCTGTATTTTATTGCGTTCCTGTTTAAATCTGGATCACCAAGGTTGTCAGTGATAATTCCTTCAAGCTCAGTATCCCACCATTCCTTGGTCTTCACCCAATTCTTAATTTTGAACGCATTCGACCATACTTTCCACCATTGTTGGACACATCCGACATTGCAGAGCAACTCACACCAATAGAGCTCAACCCAGACTGCATGGAACAAGCCACAAGTGATTAAATCATGGACACATAGATCAAGTACACTCGCCAACAGAGGATACAATTATATCGAGTTGTCAAAGTAGGACAACTCCTTCACCAGGGCAAGTGGTTCACCAGGGACCAAGTTCAACAAAAAATTCCTTACCTCATGGAGGCTTTGCACGCAATGGGGACCATTGCTTCCTAAGGGGGGAGGACTAATCCAAGTGGATATTGGTGGCTACCCGCCTATTCCACCTAGACCTCTAATAAATTTCATATGTTTCCTTGTTTGTTTCAACATTTACTATTTTTAACAGTTTTTCGAGTCTTGAACTTCCGGAGCAGTTTTGACCGACCTGTAAACGAAATTTTTGTTTGAGGTCCATTGCATGCCTGTAGCCATAGGCAAGAGATTGCCACAAATCCTGTAGTACTTGGGGAGACCTTTCCAACAAGGTATTGTACGTGTCAAACAAAGATAATATGACCAAGTTATGACCCTGGGAAGTTGGCTTCCCAATTAACCCCATTGGGACCCACAAACTCTTGGTGTTACATCTCATGGGGTTCTCATTTTGGTTGTTTAAGGTTTTCTCTTGTTGTTAAAAAATAACTAGGCCCTTGAGACTCATTGTAACATAGTTCAGAGGTATGTAGTTGTTGCATCTCTTCTCATAAATAAACTACCCTCACCCAAGCTAGTTTATTTCCATTCTGTTTGTAAGCATATTTCAGTATTCTGATATTAATGAAATAAAGTGTTATTTCTACTACATCTCTATATTTATAGTTATATCTATAATTTGTTGCGTTATTTTTTAAGTTCAGATCAAGAGCACGAGAAGCCACAACTTCAATACATGTTGATATCTGTGGCCAATCAAGAAGGATGGGAACATTACTACAACACTCTGCCTGAAATAAGAATTAACTCCTAGAACGAAGAATGATCAAGTGTCCATTCTGTGATTTAATGTAATTGCAACTGTTAAGTGAACAAATCCCATTTTAAGAGGTCAATCAAGCTTCAATGAGAAATCCATTTGATGGAATAGCGGAATGGAGAGCCTTGTTGCAATTATGAGATTAAATAGGCAATCGTCCTATGCAACATGGGAAGCCATGATGGCACACACCCTTGGGTAGTGTGGATGTCAGCAAAGACCACACCATTCATTGTGTTGCAATGAAACAAAACCAAGGATTGTTGTTATGATGGTGGGGATGTAGAAGTGTTGTGTGCAGCAACATTAATAGGTGAGGTGTTGAGCATAAGTGTGTGAACTAAAGGGTGGCTGATGCTTAGAGTTAACAGTCATACAAAGTAACTGAGGGTCGAGACTAGAGCTTGTTGAGCAGTAAATAGTGTAGTGCAAAGAAGAACCACAAAGTAGAAGGAAAGTGTTTTGTGTAGCAGCTGATCAGGTTTATATTACTGAACTTTTTTATAAGCCTCTGTTTTCAATTTGAAAATTATATGAAAAGTAGAACACGTTGCTAGAGCAGGTATTTGCCTACATTTGTAAGAGGTTGGTGTCTCTCTGCAAGTAGTGGCTTGCTATTTTGAAGGAAGTTGGGGCCTCCTGTGAGTGGGTTCTCACAAAAAAATTGATGTATTTAAGTAGGTGCTCAAATTACATCATAATAACAAACAAATTGGTGGTTTTCTCCCTTTGGGTTTCCACATAAAAACACCTGTGTCAATATGTGTCTGTTGCTCAAATTGATGGATTGTGTGCTCATTTGAATGGTTTATATTGTTGTATAGATATTGAATTAAGAATGCTCACATAAGTAATTGACACGAGTGAAAGAGAGTAAATAATTGAGCTTAAAGTTTTAAGATCTCACTAAATACAGATTCACAAGGAGAAGCAGTTTTAGGATATGTATGTCTTAAACAAGAGCCATGTGGTGGCAATCTCACTAGTCATGTGGTTCTTATTTTTGATTTTGAGGTTTGCTAGCTTTTGGAAACGTAAAAGTGGTTTTTTTAGGCTTTTGGAAATGTAAATCGAATGAAAAATCTAACGAGATCACTGTAGCCCTGAGTCAATTTTTGCAAATTTGTGGTTTCGTCAATTGCTGAAATCACAAACTCTTCCTCAAATATTTTTTGTTAATTGAATCTAACGCGAAAAGAACTATATATTTCATTAAATAAAAATATTAATCAAGCTCTACTTCATGTAAGATAAATGTTAACAATAAAATAAAGCCAAACTTTGTGGAGAATAAACATCAAACAATGAAAAGATATCGAGAAGAATATTAACACACACATCGAGGTTCTCATAGTGATAAAGAAATGAATATATATTTTTTCATATCTATAATATATATATATATATATATATATATATATATATATATATATATATATATATATATATATCAATTAAAATAATCTTAATTCTAGATAATATTGTACTTAGTTGAAGAAAATATTGAAAATGTAAAGAAAGCTCTTTGGTCCTTGATGATGGATGTAGTTACCATCAAAAACATTGGACGAATCACAAATATTACATAGTTCTATTCCAAAAATCTCCAACAACAATCTGAATAATTGTGAAAGTGTCCAATCACTTATATTATAAGGAAAGCTTATTAGAAAGTTGAAAATATATGGAAATTTATTTCCAATACCGTGAGGGATTTAAAGGTAAATTGGAAATATTTTCTAGAATTTAACCATGCAATCTTGCTCTTATAGATAATGTTTATGAAATTTTTTCATTTCGAAAAAGTTATGTCGTGTATTTTATTTATTTTAATATAATATATATTAAATTAATTTATATAATTTTAAAAAATAATAATTGAATAATATAAAATATTTTTTATAATAAAATCAAATCAATTAAAATAATGTTAATTCAACTTAATATTGTATTTTTTTTGTTTGTTTGTAAGCTTGGTAGAACCTTTTCATCCATTCATTTTCAAAAAGCAGGGTACATCCATGAAAGACTTTCAGTGGCCTCAACCTCCCCATTGGGAAACTAGGTCTATTAGCCACTGAACAACATTGTATGCCATCTAAATGGAATTTGAACAACATTGTATGCCATCTAAATGGAATTTGAACAACGTTCCCCCTAATCTCAGAGCTTTGACCAATGGTCGTCTGTCTGTTCCCATTACAATTGCAGCAGAAAATGTGGAGCTGATTGCCAGCAACCCTCCCCACCTAGAATTTAAGAACGCTGAAATTGTCACTTTAACATTAAACCTTCGGATGCGCTCTGCCACCAACTATCATGATCACACTATGTGAGGGAAAGGGTCAAGCTGCCCTCTATCCCTGTTACCAATCTTCTCACGCATGACGAAAATCCTTAGAAGGACGATAACTTGTATTGCAACCCGACTGGGGAACTTAAAAAAAATAAAAGTTTTAAAAATTATAAAAAATAAACTTAAAATAAATAATTATTAATTATGCTAATAATTTTTTATTAAATATTAAAAATCATAAATTAAATTTTTATTTATTTTTTATTAAATAACAAAATTTACATTATGATATCAAAATAAAATAAATCTAATACCCTTTGTTGCTCGTCCGAAGGTAACTCTTTAATGCATTGTATTACACGTTCATTATAATAAACAATCGCATCCCACCAAATTAAATATATCAAATCAAACTTTACGGGAAATGCGCCTAGATTATCAAAATCTACAACAAATACATTCAGCCCAGTACCTCCTGCGGGACCACCAAATTACCAGCGACAGAGCAGACTGACAAATCAACATAAAAGCTTTAAATGCATAACACAAATTCCCATGCAATAAGAAATAACATGATAAATTGAATAAAATAAATTAAATGATTTTTAAAAAAATAATAATTTTCAATTTTCAAAATTAATTTATAAAAATAATTTATTGAATATTTTAGTCCAACCAAACTAATAAATCCCAATGCATAATACTCGCTCAAAAACATAATAGGAGGAGGGTTTTTTGTTTTTGTTTTTTTTTTTAATATATATTTTCTAGTATAATTATGGAAATATTTAATAAAAATTATTGCATAGTTTAATATATAGATGAAATGGTTTTTTGGCAGGAATTTAGCATATTTTTTTTTATTTTTTTTTTTATTTTTTTTTAAATTTTTTATTTATTTATTTATTTATTTTTCTTCTGAATAAGGACTAATTCTATTAAAATGAAAAAAAGAAATATTTACAATGAGGTCGCAGCCTTAGAGGGCGAGTGTGTCAGCCCTCAGCAGAAAAACCAGAGTACAAAGAGGAACAACTGAGCAGATTTGAATACATCGTTTTCAATCCAACAAAAAGAGAGTTGTTCCAGTGAACTACTCCTTGTAGGCAAAAAGCGCCGGGCAAAGGAGAATACAGCTTGAGTATTCTTCGGCGACCATGAGAATTCCCAGAAAAATGAGACATCCACCAGCCTTCAAGAAAATTGAAACTTTGACCAGAATTCCATAAAAACATGCGGAGGGCGGAGAAGGAGCCGAATGAAACAGAGAGAATAATATCCAAAAGACAAAAAACAAAGAGTAAAACCCAAAACTTGGACCTTGGAGGCGACGCAGCTCATCTGCGCAGAGGGAGAAATTACTCGTGCGAAGGCTGAGGGTCAGTGCCCCTTTTGGCTTGAGTATCTGGTGCAACAATCCAGGTGACCTCTTCATCGCCTTCTGCTCCACCTTCTGAGTGGTTGACAAGATGAAGAATGCCAAAATCGTGCTGAACAAGGCCGCAAACAATCACTTCTTCCTGAGGCGGAGTGCGTTGACAGGTGGCTTCATCAGCAGCAGGGGAGTCCTCCTGCATATGCTCAGCAGTGAATTTTGGTTCTTCGCCTACATCCTGAGCCAGACTTCCCTCCGTAGATGGAGTGGAGGACGAGTTGATGGGGTCTTCATGCAAATTCACCTCTTCTGCAACCATAATGGTAGTCGTGAAGGTGATAACAGGCTGGTTTAGACGGCTGCGGAAAGTGAAGCGGGATGTTTGGAAGGAGGAATTTGGGACAGGCCTAGCTGGATTAGGGGGGGGGTGAAGACGGAGAGGCTGAGGAGATTGGAATGATAAGCGGAGAAGGGGATTGCAGGGCTCGGCCTCTGGGAGCCGAAGAACCTCCCCTGCGTGGAACACCTTTACTGCGAGGCATTGAGAGCGCCTTCTTCCAACTGTGAAAACTGAACGAATGAGAATTGGGGGACGGGGGAGAGACAAGCTCAACGGACTCGACCTCAGGACACCAGAACCTACTTTCAATCTTACCAGAGCACTGAGACATAGAGTGGCGATGGCAGGGATGAACTGGACAGTTATATCCTTGTTGGATGCCATAATCGACCTGAGCTGAGACATAAATGCGCCTGCAATCCTCTAAGCACCTTCAATGCCTGAGGGTACCATCATAAACTCGCACAATAACCCAAACTTATTCCTCTGCAGTGAGATCGGGTTGATTAAATGCATGTAGGTGGCCATCCAGCTGCTGAGTGGGAGGAAACGTGCCAGGCACGCGCTGAGGGTGTACATGCTGGGCTCGGAGATCACCCGCATCTGGGCAGACTGCTAGAGGATGAGGCCGATCTTTCTCAACCAGATTATTGAATTCAGTGAGTTGTTCCTCTGTGCCTATGCTGAGCGTGGGACCTGAGTAGGCTTCAGATTCCAAATCTACTCCAACATTGGCTAGAAAGTCTGCCAATTTGTTTCCTTCGCGGACTGTGTGTTGGAAGGAGATTGCCTGGTGTTGAGAAAGCCATTGTCTGATGAGTTCCAATCTTTGCGCCATTCTCCAACTATTACTTATTTTATGAATTGGAGCTCCTTGAAGAAGTTTTGTGGCCATATTTATGATGATTTGAGAGTCTCCTTCAATGATAAGGGGAAAGAGATTGTGTGTCTGAGCTAGAAGAAGACCTTGCCAGAGTCCTTCCAATTCCGCCGAATTGTTTGTATCCCATCCTTTGGAGCCGAGGTAGGTGAGATGAGGGAGACCTGAATGATCTATGAAAACCCCTCCATAGCCTGATGGTCCTCGATTACCTTTGGAGGCCCCATCAAAATTAAGTTGAAGCAGATTGGAAGGAGGGGGGGTCCATGTTGCTGACTTTTTATGCCTGCTAGGATGCCAGAGATGAGAATTGGGCTTGTGTAGTAGAGAGATTTGCCAGTTGCCCCATATGGATTTTTCTTTGTGATCCGTTGGAAAATCCTCAGCTGCCCAATCATGAATGGAGAGAGATTCCTTGATGTTTCTGTGTAGGATTATCCAGATTTGCTATGATGTTTGAGATTGATTTTTTAATAGCCTTCTATTCCTCTCCTTCCAAATATTCCACATTAGGAGACCCGGAATGAGTTGCCAGAGCAAGTTTAGAAGCCTGCTTTGAAAAGGTGATTGTTGCCAGTTGCGAAGGGTGGCTTTGAGATCACCTTGCACCCTGTTATCTTTTTGACATCTGAAGATGGCTTTTTCCCATAATTGTCTGCCCAGGTGGCAAGTTTGCAGTAGATGAGTTGTTGTTTCTTCCGCTTGTTTACAGTTTGGGCATATTGATGGTCCTGAGAAGTTTCTTTTGCGGAGGTTATCCCATGTGAGAATCCTGTTGTGAGAAAGTAGCCATAAGAATGTGGAAACCTTTGGCCAAATTGAAGAGCTCCAGATTTGGTCCCATAAGTTGTCCTTTATGATTTTGTCTTTAGTTATGATATTGTATGCCTCCTTGGTGGAGAATGTCCCCTTTTCTCCGTATCCCCACCTTAGAATGTCCGGTCCTGCTGCTATGGGAATTTGCCTCTTTTTTAGTTCATCAGAGAGCATTTGTTTTGTTCCTTCATATCCTTCCTCCCTTATGATTTGATCGATTCCCTTCCATTGCCTATACTTTTGGGTGTTGGATGAGCTCCAAAACTGATTGATCGTTTCTGGGGGATGTGGATCTAGCTGAGGGAGAGGGATATCCTGCATAAGATTCTTGATCTTTGGGAGTTGCTGCTAGGAGTCATCCCAAAATCTGGCGGTGTCTCCATTTTTTATTTCCCAGAAGCTATGCTGTTGAATAAGGTGCCTATGTTGGATAGCTGAGTTCCATATGATGGATCCAGCACTTAGTTCCGACATACGGATTCTGTCTTCAATTGGGCTGTTACTTGCATATTTAGCCGTCCATAGTGAGGCCCAGGGAGTGTTAGGGTGGGCTAACCAACGCCACCATAATTTGGCACCCATTACTGTATTGCTGTGTTCAGGGTCTCTGATCCCAATACCCCCTGCTTTTTTGGGGAGACATACTTTTTCCCATTTAACCAGAGCCCATTTTCTGTTGTGGCCTGAGCTGCCCCATAAAAAGTTGCGCTGAAGATTTCGAATTGCCTTGATGACCCATTTTGGTGCCGCCAAGAGAGAGAAGAGGTAAAGAGGCATGGATTGGAGAATGGCTTTGATAAGAATAACTCTACTGGCCATGTTCAGAGATCTGTGAGTCCATAAAGAGAGTTTGGCTTCAAGTTTTTCTATGAGGTCACTCCAAGAGGAATGCTTGAGGGCAGAGGCTATCATGGGAGCACCCAAATATTTGGAGGGGAGGCCTGCTATGGTGAATCCTAGAATGCGGGCTATCGATCTTTGAGTGGAAACAGGAGTATTGAAGAAGAAGATTTGGGATTTGACTCGATTGATAAGGGCGCCCGAAGCATCCGAGAAAGAAGAAGCATCCGAGAAAGAAGACAAGATATCTTTGAAGAGGCGAGCTTCTTGGACTGACGGGTGCCCAAAGAGCATATTATCGTCCACGAATTGCTGATGGGAGAAGGAGGGGGAGTTGTTGAAAGGGAGACCTTTCAGCCCGCGAGTTAGAGTAGCAGATTTAATATTGCGGCCAAGCCCTTCAACGATTATAACAAAGAGGAATGGTGAGAGTGGGTCCCCTTGCCTAATGCCTCTAGAGGGACGGAAAGTTTCAGAAGGGATGCCATTGATGAGAACAGAGAAGAAGGATGAATTTAGGAGGCTAAGGATCCATCTGGTCCACGAAGGGTCAAAGCCAAAAGCATTAAGAATTTTTTGAATATACTGCCAGCTGATACTGTCAAAAGATTTAGATAAATCTATTTTTAACAACATACCTGGCTTTTTAGATTGCTTCAGAGAGTGAATTATTTCATGAGTGAGAATAATTCCATCTGTGATCTGATGCCCTTCCACATAGTGAGATTGCTCTGGCGAGATGATGAGAGGGAGCAGAGGTTTCAACCGAGTAGCGATAAGTTTTGATACAATTTTGTAAATGATATTGCAAAGAGCTATCGGTCGATACTTCTCAGGCTTGTTGGCTTCCGCTGATTTGGGGATGAGAGCCATGAATGTGGCATTCAACCCAGGGTACATCCATCTTAATGCCCGAGATTCTTCAACCAATTGCCAAACTTCTATTTGAATGAGGTCCCAAAAATGATGAAAGAAGTCCGAGGTGAATCCATTAGGGCATGGGGATTTACCTGCTGTTAATTTTTTGACAGCGCTATCCACTTCGTGTAACATGATTGGTTGGAGGAGAAGGAGATTATGCTCTTCAGTGATCAATTTGGGTATCTGCTGTAGAATTTTCTCTATGGCGGGAAGCCTGTCGATGTTTGGTTCTTGGTGAACTTTCTTAAAGTATCGAAGAAAGTTTTCTTCAATGCCTTCATGCGCTTCAATTCTTTCTCCTTGATCGTTTTGAATGTGGGAGATGAGATTGTGCATTCTGCGTTGTACTGTAGTTTTGTGAAAGAACTTAGTGTTCTTCTCTCCCTCTTTGAGCCATTTGATTCGTGATTTCTACCTCCAAAGAATCTCCTCCTGCTGAGCTCTGTTGAGAAGTTGATCTTCGATGATTTGTTCCTGTTTTGCTAGTTCCTCAGAACGTCCTTCTGTGATGATCCTTTGCTGGATTTGCTTCATTTCCTAATTGAGAGTGGTTTGGGCTGAGAAAATATTGCCGAAGGTGGTATGACTCCATTGTTTGATTTCTCTTTTGAGGAATTGCAATTTCTTTTGGAAGCTGGCCAATTTGGACCCCCCTGTGGGTTGGAATTTGATCCATGTTTGTCTGACAAAATCCTTGAAATCTGGATGGGTAAGCCAGAAGGTCTCAAAGCGGAAAGGGCATTTAGAAGTATTACCTAGCCGCTTCCATTGGAGTTCAATAGGCCAGTGATCAGATCCTGATATTGGCAGGATAGAGGTTACGAGATCTCCTCCTAGATAAGGCGCATTATCCGAGATTAGGAAGCGATCTAACCTTGAAGCGATATGTTGAGCTCCTTCTCTTTTATTAGTCCATGTGAATAGACCATTATTTGATGGTAGGTCTATTAGCCAATTTGACTGTATGAAATCTTTGAGTAAGTGACCATCTCAGATTCCATTGTCTCTGCCGCCCTGTTTTTCTTCCGTTCTTGCAATCATGTTAAAGTCCCCTCCTACTATCCAAAGAGGGTAGTGTCTGTTGGAGTTGAGAGTAGATAGATGATCCAGAATCTCTGCTTTCAAGTGATAATCCTGCGGGAAATAAACATTGGTGAGGTGACCATCAGTATTGGTACCAATTAAGTGGAAGGTTGCCTGAATGAAGTTTTTATTGGCATGGATGTTGCTAAGTTGTATTAGTCTGGAGTCCCAGAGAATTGCCAAGCCTCTAGAGTGTAGGTTTTAACCTCGTACAAAAATTACCTGCATACGAATTCTAAATCACAGGAAAAATAAAAATGCGAGAGCATAACACATAAAACACATATACACAGAGATTTCCCACTGGATCTCAAAACCGAGACTACCAGCTTGATTTTTCATTATATTCCTTTCAATGTTACAATACATATTTATACATGCCGAAGCATCCAATACCATGGACCGAAAACCATCGCGTCCAAAACTGTGGACCAAAAAACCATAGGTAGGTTTGCCCAACCTAATATAACACAACCCAACCCAATAGAGTCGCACAACCCAACCCAACAGAGTCGCCAATTTGTTGGCCGGATTTTCTAAAAAGTTCATCAATGATACGTACCAAGCGTCACTTCTAAAAGGACTGTAGAAGATTGATTCACTCTCTCTAAGTTCTAAAGTTGGTTTATTTTCAGGGAGAGTTGTATCTTCGTCTGGACTAACAAGTTCTTCAATATAAATGAGTCTAGAAGGAAGTTTTTGGGTAATGACACTTCCTACCTGGGTGAACTAGGACCACTAGAAATTGGAGAAGAAAATCCTAAAGATGGAGTAGCAGCAAGTTCGGTTTCATGCTTAGAAATTTCAGGTTCCTCAATTAATTCACTAGTAGGAGAAATACTACCAGTAACTTCGGAAATTGAAATTGGTTCAGAAATATACTCTGTTGCTTGAACTTGATAATTAGGATGAATAATTAAAGATGATTCTCTGGCTTCTGGTGACCCAACTCTACTGTCACTAGGTGATACAAGAGCTCATAGCCCTTCAAGCTGACTTGGTGTATATTCGGGAGGTTGCCCCCGAAGTCTACAAGATTGTCTCAGTAATTTAGCCACGATTAAATATTTAATTACTCCACATGCAAGCAAAGAAAATCTCAATAAAACCACCTAAAGTCTCTAAAGAACCAAACAATTGAATCACTCACCTCAAAAATATTTAGCTTTCAACCTCTTTAGCAACCAACCCAATGCTTCATTTTATAGTGCAAAGGAAGGAGGTTACAGGTCCACCTATGAAGGGATAGAGTCCTCCTTCAAAGGGATAAGCTCCTCACATCAAGGGGTTAGCTCCTTAAGGTATGGGATGCATGAACCTTTAAGGAATGACTTCCCACCTCAATATTCCCTCTAGAAGCTTCCAGAAATGACTCAAAGTGAGTTTTTAAGAATGTACTTGCGCCTTTTTAAATTTTACAGGGGTCCGCACCCACAACACAGAGACAGAGCGGTCAGGTGTGTAGGGGACATGACCATTAGGTGCGGGACCGCAGGAAATTCTAAGAGAAAGTGTGGAACTAGAGTTTTAAAGATTTTTAAGGGCTTTCTCTTATTTTCAAGGCTTGATATGAAGAACTGAGGTTTAAGACTTGCAAAGGAGGAAAGTATGAGTGGTGATAGACTCACACAGATTGCAGAATGTCAAGGTGACAATTTTTGTGCAACAGAGCTAAAAACTTCATTGAGCGCATTCAACACATCCTCTAATAGGTCCATGATATATTGGACAGATCCAATGTTGAGTACAAGCAACACCATGATTAACATTGAGTGCCACACAAGTTCCAGGTGGGTTACAAAGTTTGGCTACATTTGCAGAAGGAACATCTTGTTGGACCCCATCGCAAGCTTTTCCTGCTTTGATATGGGCCATACACCATCACCAAAGATCGTTAGTGACAATGCCTTTAAGCTTAGCATCCCATCGTTCCTTGGTCTGCACCCAATGTTCAATGTAGATCACCTTCAACCATACTTTCCACAATTGTTGGACACCTCTGACATTGCAGAACAACTCACACCAACAGAGCTCAACCCAAACTGCACAAAATAGGCTATAACTAATCATATCATGGACACACAGATCAAGAACACTCACCAACAGAGGATACAACTATATCGAGTTGTTAAAGCAGGCCAACTCCTTCACTAGGGCAAGTGGTTCACCAAGGACCAGGTTCAAAATAAATTTCCTCACCTCATGGAGCCTCTGCATGCAATGGGGACCATTGCTTCCTAAGGGGAGAGGAATGATCCAAGTGGATACTGGTGGCCACCCGCCTATTCCACCTAGACCCCCTAGTCAGTTTCATATGTTTCCTTGTTCATCTCAGCATTTACTATTTTTAGCAGTTTTTCAGGTCCTGAACTTCCAAAGCACTTTTGACCCCCTAAACAATGTTTTTTGGGGATCCGCAGCAGGACCGCAGACATGGGAAGGGTCCTGTAGCAAAACCTGGAGTACTCAAGGATACGTTTCCAACAAGGTATCGTACGCGCCAAATGGAGACAATACGACCAAGTTACGACCTCAGGAAGTTGGTTGCCCAACTAACCCCAACGGGGCCCACAAACTCTTGGTGTTACATCTCTTGGGGTTAGGATTTTCATTGTTTAGGGTTTTCTCATGTTTTCTAATAATAAATATGCCCTTGAGCCTCATTGTAACATAGTTTAGAGGCACGTAGCTGCCACATATCTTCTCAAAGATAAGCTACCATCGCCCGAGCTATCTTATTTCCATTCTGTTTGTAAGCATAGTTCAATATTCTTATATTAATGAAATGAAGTGTTTTTTTGTTGCATCTATGTGTTTATGATTATATATGTAAGTTCTTACACTCCTATTTAAGTTTGGATCAGATCAACCCTACGGTGTGGAGCGCATTATGCACTCCTAGTGGACAGGAAGGTCACACCTTGGGCCTTACAGTTGCATCTTGCACTCAACCTAGAGTCTCCTTCTTAGTTATAACACATTGCACATCCTCATTCCTCAAGCCTCTAGCCACTATCTCTAGTACCTACGCTCTAAACCCAAGTTTGTCTCTTTCTCTTTCCCTAGCATAGTGCACAAGCCTCCACCTCTTGCCTCCTGAAACTGAACCGAAGAAAACCTCCCTCTCAGTCTTAGCACACTCTCCCATCACATTCAATATATTGCATGAGCAAACAAGGTAGAATAGGTGATTTTAGGATGCATATTATCTTGCCAGGAGTGAATTTCATTCGTAGGTACTATCATCTTAACATGGCATATGATGTTCAAGTAGGTCATCATGGAGAGATTATAAGATTACACTTGTGGAGATGAGACGACAAGATACCATCATGCAAGAGATGAAGGATTTTGAACTACAACAGATAGATGGAAACCTAGGATGAATTGGAAGGCTCTAATACTATATCCAAACCCTTTGGAGGGTGAAGACACTATTACACATAGGGGTATTTTAAGACAATATTTGAGATAGTTTTTGGGTAAATTGTCTCAACTTGAGACAATATAAAACTTATGTATTATCTTAAATATTTTCTTTAAGCGAGTGTCTCAAGTTATTGTCTTAAAACATTGTCTCTATTGTCTTGAGACAAGTATCATTCTCTTTTAAGAGACAATTTCATTTTTTTCTCTCTGGAGACAATAGTTGGGATTAAGGACATATTGCATTTATAGACCCAATATGTCTTTAATCCTAGCTATTGTCTCTCTGGAGAAAATAAAAAATTATATTTAAATACAATACAATACCAGTTTTGTCTCTTTAGAGACAATATAAAACAATGAATCTAGAAAAAATATCTATACCATTTAAATAATCAATATAAAAACTATTTAATTAAAAATAAACTAAAATATCATTGATTAATTCATGTTAGGGTACAATGGAATCAAACTACCAACCTCCTTCTTATAAAGTAGGTGCTCTTCCATTGAGCTAGCACCCTTTAAAGAATTATGTGAGGATTTATGGCAGTCCATGAAATTGCATAAATAGGTGAATGTCTGCTTCTCATCTATCCACAAGAGAATATTTGCAATTATTTTATTTTTCTTTTTACAATCATTTTGTAAGCCTTGGATGGATGGTTAAAGTTTTGAATCTTTATAATAGACACTTCACACGAAATCATAGATGGAAACTTTAGTTTTACAATCCTCTTCCTGCAAAATGTTACGGCTTGCCTCCCTAAACCTGAATTAATCCACGAACAAATGCAGAACCAAAGACCAACTCTTCATATCCTAAGATATAACTTAACACTTGGATTTTCCTGCAATTCTTTCTGGACTCCATGGCTCTTATACCCTGCATCATTTTTTTATATCCAACAAAACAAGACCCTTACAACAATATAATATATTTTTAACATGAAATCGAGGGTTTTGAAATAAAGGGATGCAGAATAGAGGAGGAAAACTCTGCATGTGCCTCCTCCATCTTAGATTCTTTCATTTACCTCACATTTAATAACCCAACAATAGTGCATTCGTGTGAACTGGACGTTATCTCCTTGATCTGGCAGTGTTGAATGTTTGAACACCTAGAGGATCAGCCTTTGGTGGTCATGTTGATTAAAATTGAACAATGACACAGTATTGAAAATAGAAAAAACATAGTATATACATTTTCCTTAGTGATTGTCAAACTGCGTGTACCTTTCCTTTGACACAAATTGGGTGTCCTAGAAAATTTTTAGACAGCTAGAGTCGTACACTTTGAATAGTTCTCTATGTCCTAGCTAGAACCTAGACAACTATAATCATACAATTTTTGTTTGACAACAAAATCCCACTGCTGGGACATAGAGAACCAAACCAGGGTCTCTCAGGTGAGAGCAGAAAACGTAGACTAAACTTGAGCAAAAAGAAGTTAAGTTGACAATGCGAATTAATTTTTAAGACAAGCTTGTAATTTAGGAAATTAGCATTGTAATTGGTTTAAATCCATGATCAATCCATCAATGGCGTCTCTGTTTTCATATACATTTCTAGAATAGAAGAATGGAACACTAATATTGATATGTGAATTGAATGACATTTGAAAACAAACAAGAACAAGAACAAGAACAAGGTTGTGGCTAACCTGGAATGCCAAACCCCTTTAGATTCCGATTCATAAATCGCTAAGAAATGTAGGATTTTGCTTGGCGTTGGTTGCAACGAGTTGCCAAGAAATGGAGGATTCCACACAAAATGCACACCCTGGTCCCTATAAGGCTTATTTCTCCTTGGCCTACTCTTTGTTTAAGGAACTTCACCTGCTACTAGTCAAGGTTTGAGGTCTTTTTTGGCATCCTCTAGGGCTTCGCCCCCCCCACAAACTCTTGTGCAAGTCCTGAGGCCTTTTGGATTCCTACAGTGGGCAAATATGAGGCTATTAGGCCACTTTCTAGGGCTTCAGCCCACCCCTTTTGACTCAGAACAAAATACACCTCAGGCAGAATTTCAGTGGGCTTATTTCTGCCTATAAAAAAATCCTTCTAGAGCTCAGAAGAGAAACAAAACTTTGTCCTTGCTTCTGGACAGACTTCAGCCTCTTCACATGCATTAAACAAACTTCCTTTTGTCCTCTTCGAGCTTGGCTTCTCCTTGAGATTCTGTTTCTCCTTCCTTAGGCTAATGTTCTTCACAAGAATGGATTTCCATATCTTAGCTTTGTTAAGACTTCATGGATGCCCTCTTACTAGTCCTCAGCCCCGCTGGAAAGAGTCGGATTTGTGAACTGAGAAATCCGAGGACCGAAACTAGCAAATTCGCTGGAAAGAGTTGGATTTGTGAACTGAGAAATCTGAGGACCGAAGCTAGCAAATTTATACACCATGAAAACTGATTTGAAAACAATTTTATACACCTTGAAAACTAATTTGAAAACAAGGATTTGTTCACCATTTCCATCCATTTGAAAACCAAAAAATCAGGCTGATTGGGACCAAATCGAACATCCCAAACCACCTCTCAGGACCAAATCAAACCTCCCAAACCACTCCCAAACCAGAAAAACCAAAAACGGGGCAATTACAAATGAATTTAACATTGTAAATCATAAAATCCTGCGATTTTAAGGGAATAGAATCTCCCAAACTAGGGGAAAATCTGAAAATCCAATGATTTTAAGGGAATACAATCTCCCAAACCAGGTGAATTGGGCGAAATGAGGTTTCGCAGGGTTTATCCACCCTTTTTTATTTTGGGCTAAAATAATAAAAAATAATTAATTTTTAAATAAAACTTGGGCTAACTATATGGAAAGGGTGTTTTATAAAAATTTCGCCCCTCTAAAATACAAAACCCCTTAAATTTTGCCCTTGGGCTAAAATTCACCCCTAAAATTTACCATGTTCACCATCCTTAATTGAATCGGAGACCATTGGAGCGCAACTCTCCCCATTCTCTCCCAGGTTTTTTTAGGAAATACGTTCGTGTCAAACCCCAAATCTAAAATAACTTGGTCTATCTCATAGTCTCCTACTGAGCCCCATTTCACGCCTTGTCCTTGTCTTAGCTCTGCCTATCTTTCTGATCGTTTGGTGTCCATTAGAAGCATTATCCTTACCGACACATTTGTTTATCAACTCCTGTAGCCCTTTCATAGCCTTGCTTGCGTAGTAGTTTCATACAAGTCTCCAAGAAAGTGGTAAGCACAGAGGGTTGAACCTCTGTAGGCGCACTGGTGTTTGTCAGTTTGTTTTGACTCCCTGAGGTAGAGGCCTCAGCGAAGCTTTTCTTTGCTTCCATGAATGTTTCCTTCGCGCGGTCCAGATCAAACCCAACCTCCTTCTCTGGAGCCTTGCAGACCCATCCACCTTCTTCAAGCTATTTTCCCTTATCGTCACCAGTCATCATGCCACTTCACAGCACGATATTCACATTTGGGTCCTCCTCGTAGGGCTTGGCCCTCATCATCTGCAAGTTTCTGGGTAGGTTGCTGAGGTTGTGCTTTCTTCTCCTACATTTTAGCTATCAATATAGGGAATTCTTCTATTGCATGGTCAAACAAAGTGTAGTATTGACATGATGGGCATGTCTGGCTCATACACTCCCATGCGTAGTGTCCTGGCACTCCACAATTATAGCAAATAACTTGTCCATGACCTCTACCAGGTCCTCCTTCTCCTCGGCCTCGTCCGCGTCCCTGATATCCTCCTAGTATTCCCCCAACGCCCTGATCTAGAGGCCGAGTTTCCACTTGCATTCGATACGTGGGTGTCCTCTCCATCATTAATTTATAGCTTTGAAAGTGGCGCTCATCGTGGGCCATCAATTTGTAGAAATCAAAGAACAATTGTTGTGGCGTCTCTACAAACTTTTGCAGCAAATGAAAATTATATGTACATTTTTTCCGGCTACTTGACAAATAATGCACCATAGCGCAGGCCTCACACTTGGTCCTGCTGGAGCCTCCTACCTTAGGGGCATGGGCCCCCCTCCTGTGATGTAATTCGCTAAGACAGGGCAATGATCGTTATCATGTCCCTAGTTTTTACACTTGAGACACCAAACTTCTTCGCTCACCTTCGGTCGAGCCTCTTTTTCCTTTTCCAAGCTTTGCAACTCCAAGCAGAGGTTTTGCAGCTCTGCATGAATTTGTTGGACTCCCAAAGAAGCACATTGGATAGGTGAATCATGCAATCTCATCGCGATTTCCAGGGCTTCCACCTGAGTTCCTATCTTTTGTTGTGATAAAGCAATCCTTAAGTGGGGTAGGAGCGCAACTATAAACCAATAGTGGCATTGGCTATCTGAGAGATCCATATTAGCTTCACAGATCCCACACTTAAGTCTTTGATATAGTTCCCACGGCGTTTCCCTGGGCCACATCATGATTTCCTTAAATCTAATTACCAACTGTGATTCAAATTTAGGCTTACCAAATTCCTTGTTCAAAGTAGTCTGGGTATCTACCAATGACGCCAATGGATTATCAGTGCAATACTTCACATACCATCTTTGTGCACAGTCTTGAAGAGCAATGATTAGCTGCACTTTCTTTATATTATCATCCATGATTTGTTGTGCTGGCCACACAACCTTCGCAACAAATCAAAATAAAAATTTATCAACCTTCGCAATTGATGAATTGATCAAAATAAAAATTTACTTATTTATCAATTAACAATTAGGGTTAAACAAAATTATGAATTAAATTAATTAATCAAATAAAATAAAATTAATTAACTAATTAATTAAATTAATTCAAATCAAGATATGTTTCTTATTTATTACTTAAGATAATTTATTTAAAATAAAATAAAAATAATAATAAAAACAACTAGATAGAATTATAAATTATTAAAACATCTATGAATTAACTTATATTAATTAAAAGATATTTCTAGATTCTTAGGTTAAATAAAATAAAAATGAAAATAAAAATAAGAAAGGACAATAAAACTAATCTATAATCAAGGGAATAAAAAGGATTAATAATTTACATATTAAAATAAATTAAGTAAAACAATTAAAATACAAATAAAAATTAATTAATCAAACTAAAATTATTATAATATTCATATGTATATATGAGGGTCGGCTCCTTTATATAAAATTTATCAAGATTTAGGTTTATTTATACTTTGGTCGCATGATTCTTCTCTCAAATAACTATCAATCATATTCTAAAAATTAGTCTTGATGATGGACGCCCTTTGGGGTTTGAAATGTCGACAGATTAAACATGATACTATGGATAATCCGGATCATGCTACTCCAAAAAACCAAAACTGATCCGGATCCTCACTTTCTAAGCCTTTGAAAACTGTCAGCTTCATCGTATTCAACATGTTGACCAGCGGCGGTGGTGGTGTGGGTGAAGGTGTATGTTGTGGAGGTGAAGGTGGAGGTGGTGTGGGCAGATGAAGTATTCATGGAAACCCCTGTCTTATCAACTGGACCATGCTCTGTGGGGAACCCTGTGTTGCTCCCTCGTCATCACTTAAAGGAGGTCCGATCAAAGGACTATATTTATGACCTATTTTTCCTTGATTTCTAAAGCTCCGTACACTTTGCATAGATCCAAACATCAAGGTAGTGGAATAACCTGTTTTTCACACAAGAGCATCTTAATCCAAGTACTCAAAGATCTCAAATACTTACCTCGTGGTCCCTTGAAGAAGTGTCACTCGGCTTTGCTATAAATGATTGAGGTATCAAACGCGAACTCTGTAACAAATCCTCCAATGAGTCAATCAAGCCAGTGATCAACTAGACACATGATCTTATCTTCAGAAGCTTCCAACCTCTGCACGAGCTTCGAGGTCCACACTATCAGACTGCCAAGCCTCCACCTTCCTTGGTCATCTGCCAATTTAGCGATCCACTTGTATAGTTCGACTGGGAAGGTGCAGAAGAAGATCTTGTGTAGTTCTGTGTACAAATATCTGTCCAACCACTATTCTTTTGTCAGGCGTGGGTTCCCATTTTCTTGCGTCGCGAGGTCATTGATCTTTCTATCCAACCACTCCTCAATTTCCTTCTTGTTCGGATTCCAGTGATGCAACATCGCACATCTCTTTATGCAAATCCTGGTCTCGTCAATAGAACCATTTGTTGGCTTAGTGGGTCCTGGACTAGGTTCAGAGTTAGTTGCGGCAAAAAAATCCCTACACCACTAGCCCTTTCGGCATCAATCCGTGGAGCGCGAACTGAAGTCTCAGCCGAAGGAGTATAGGGGGATGCTCGAACCAAGTTTCCGCACCCAAAGATCAGTGTGATGTCATTTTGTGCCCTAGATCTGCCTTTATGTAGATCGATAATACCTAATGGATTATCGATGTAACTCCCATTAATAAGCCTCTAGACCTCTGCAAAGGTCTACAACTAGATTTCGCAGACCCTAAATAGGTGAATTAGCTACTTACGGGCATCATAGATTACTCTTAACCTAGTATTTACTCATATCTACTTAAGTGTTCGATATTTTTAACATACAATGATATAATCTTCGTGTAAGCACTTAACATCAATTGCATTCAGATAACAATATATATATCTAGTAAAGTCATGCATCAATACATCATTATTTTGAAAAACGACCATTTATTGAAGTATAAAGCGCATTGATTTGTAACAGAAGTAAAGAGGTAAAACACATGAATATGGAATAATCTTCTTTTATTGATATTCAATTAAGCTTACAGGCTCAAGACTTTCCCGTGCACTCAGCTGCAGGGGTCCGTGCAGTTTGTTAGAGTCCTATAGTGATAGGGTTCATAATTTTGAATTGGTTAAGGTTAAGCCTTGTAATATTGTACATACCTTTGCTTTCTGCAAATGTTTTCCATATTAAAAATTTAAAAATCTAAAGAGGGCATGTCCTAAAAGAAATATCAAAGGACAAAAGGAATAAGAAAATATCAAAAAATGAAAATAGATGAACCCCAAAAACAAAAACAGATCATGAAAGTGTGCAAGTCTAAATGCCACTACTATTTTACTGCATTACTGTCTTAAATAATGGTTGTGTGCAGCTTGTCATACATGTCAGAACCCATGGTAGTCAAACTATTTAATCTTGTCTATTTCATGCTTTGAATTTTATGTTTATAGTTAGAGAATAAAATCTGACCAAACAGCTTAATCTTGGTAGATCAATAGTTAGGTAGACATATAAAATGTGCTCATAAGCTTAATCTGAGCCATAGGAAGATATAAGGTTAGAATTAGATAGTTTACTTTTTAAAAGAGAAAGGAATGATAAGGGTCTACTAGCCTAAATGCACCCAAATAAATGAACAAAAAAATTTAGGGTAAGTAATGGGTAAGTAGAAGAAAGGTTGTTGAAGTATAAATTTGAATGCACAAAAGCGCATTTATCATGATTAAACATATCTTTCAATATGCATGAGTAGTTAAGAAAGCAAAAACAATGGTTTACAACTTGATTTAATCAACTCCCCCTCATTCATTTCATCCATATACTTATTAATTTCCCCATCTACAAGTATGTTCTAGTACTAGAAGTCCTTCAAGTCATAAAGGCTCAGAGCATTTCTCTGATTTTTGATGGGATCGAACCCTTGGCTTAATGACTTATGGACATCAAGTGTTAGAATTCCTTTCATTAAATTTATTCCCCTCATTACCCTAATAAAACCCCCTTTCCTAAGGTTAAACTCCATTTTCCTATGAAAAGTAAAAAACCCCATGTTAAATTCCATTTCACTCAAAAAGCCCACAAAAGTGCTTTATCCTAAGTATAAGTGTATGTGAAGAAAATGCACTAATATTACATTATGCTTAGTGGTATGTTCACCCCGCACATTCATTTCATATTAATTTTTAACTTAATTATATAATTCTCGATATACCTTTTCCCGTGTATTAAATAAATCCCTTATATAAATATCCCAACCCTTAGTTTAATTATAAACTATAGTTTTACCCCCGATTTCATACCCCCGACAAAAGATTTTTAACTTACCACTTCCCGGTAAAGTTAATATAATCCTTTCCTAAACCCCGCCCGATCATTTAATTCCGTCATTAACTCATAAATAATCCCCGCTCGCCAAGTATTAAAGCCCTGGGCCCCCCCGAAAACTTTACCCATGTCATCTATGCACATTTGTCACCCGATTGCCCTCCAATTGTCAGCACCAACATCCAACGATCCACAGCCATATCGGGTTCACCTAATGATCGACCTTTACCCGCCCGATAAAGTGGTTTTTCCTCGGCCCCTATCTGCTACGTGTCATGTGCTAACATAGATCGGGTGACCCCTCCAAAATAACAACTCCTCCATAAAAGAGGTGCGATGGCCTGGGAAAAGCACCTCCCCACCCAACCCGAAAAATAGCCCACTGCCCATGTGTAAATTACCCACCAAAAAGTGACTGTTGCTCAATAAAAAGGCTGGGAAGCCCTATTTTCTCCTTTTTCACTCATTTTCTTTGTGAACCTCTGCAAACCATTGCGACACCTATAAACATTGAAATCGCCAATTAACCTCAAATTATACTGTTAAAGAAGTTGAAGAGACCCCAACAAAACTCTCAGTCCATACTAGAGCCATTCAAACTTCTGTAGTTGCAGAGAACACTGAATTTGAACCAAATTTCCAAATTCTAGGTATTTGAAGACAAATTACCAATCGCCCTTTCAATCTGAAAACATTTAGTCTTTTGAAGTGTTTTAATTAAGTAAAATTACTTTAAGCTTAAAGCACATGCCGAAACGATTTTGAAAGCTTCCAAATTACATTCAAAACCTTTGATATAAACCTATATTGCCAAATCAAATCCACAAGCACTGAATTATCACTACCCCCGTCGCCATGGATGTTAGACCTATCACAACTCCCCATTTGGACCTTGACCACCTTCCCTTGGTAGATAAGGATTTTCAAATCAAAGACACAAGTGCATATATAGTCCTTCTCAAAATTCATTGTTTTAGTAAGGATAGATATCTAAACAATACTGATGACATTGGCATTTGGGAGTCAAATTTTCCCAAATACCAGTTTCAAGAAGTACATCTCTTTCGTGAAATTGTCCATATGTGCCATGTCGGTTACATTCCCAGCCAGAGAGCTATAATGTCCCCTGACCAAAAAGTATTATTTACCATTACAGCTAAGTCAATCAATGAGATGTTGCAATTTCAACCAGGTCCAAACCATACCCCACTCTCCATTAGGGATTTTTTAGATCAGTACACCAAATTGAGTCCATCTAGACTAGTCCAAATATTCCAAACTTTCATTGTAGAAGAGCAACACATTCCTAAAGATGCCCCTCCATATGTTTCTGCCATTTTCTCTGAAAGGGGCAAGCAAATTGTCAGTATGATATCATGTATTTTGGGCTATACCACAGATGAATTTGTTGATGAGCTCATCCTAGCCTTTATGTCCATTTTCACCCCAGGAAAGCCTCCTGCTACTTTGTACAATCATGCCAAATTCATAACTAAAAGGATGCACGAACAATTTACCATAATGCACAATGAGAGAGTATTCAAGTACTCATCTGTACTTTACCACATGTTTTTGTATTAGCAGACAGACAGATTTCCCTTCACCCTCCAGAAGTTGCATACTAAAGGCCAGCCCAGGTCTGTTATATTTTGGACCCCACTTTTCCACAGGTTTTCATCACCGTACACCTATACATACTTTATTGACTCTTTTGTCCATCAAGTCATGACCATGCTGACAGGAAGCCCTCCACCTAGAATTAACCAAGAAATGAAAAGAGTGCTCCAATTGTGTAAGCAAAGTAAGGTGGGAGATTGGTACCTTTACCAAATTCACACTAAAATAAGAATCTATAGTTGCCAGCTTGCCCCATACAAACTGCCCAAATACCTCCCCATGAGGTTATTTTCTCTAGAGTATTATAGATAGATAATGAACTCTGATGATGTCAACTTTCTCTCAGCTAAGAAAAGGTCTCAATTCAAGGTCAAAAACCAGTTAGGCCCTTTCATTTGCAATTCTATAGGGGCAGGGGAGGAGGCAGATCAAATTC
Organism: Pinus taeda; assembly: GCA_000404065.3. Taxonomy (NCBI): domain Eukaryota; kingdom Viridiplantae; phylum Streptophyta; class Pinopsida; order Pinales; family Pinaceae; genus Pinus; species Pinus taeda. The sequence goes on along the minus strand of APFE031396181.1, from coordinate 80,284 downwards.
TGCAACAAATGAAGTTTCAAAACAGTTTCATCTGGAGGTATGACCCTCAAGGGTTTATGACCAAATTAAGAAAAAATGTCAAATTGGGACCTTACATTCATCACCCTATACCATAAATGAAGAGATATGCCAACCCGTTTGAGTGGTTGGAAGACACTCTCATAGACAGAGATAGTACAAAGGTAGATGTTGAGAATACCTTGATTGATTTAGAGAGACAGCTTGATGAAAGCCCATTTCTACAAGTATCGGGGAAAGAAAGAACCATGAGTACCCCCACTGTTTTGCAGACTCCTCAGAATGAGGAAAATAATCCCAAAAGGAACAGAGAGGGAGCCTTTAGCTTAGGTATGGACACATCTAGTGTATAGTATGAAGTTAGCTAGAGCAAAAGGCCAAAGCTCAATCCTATTTCAGAACAGGAAGACACAGAAGGCTCATTAGAAATAACTAATACTGAGTTAAACATTAGCAAAGGCACAACTCCATCTGGAGAAACACAGGAGCCATCTACATCACAGACTCAAATGTTAGAAAGGAAGCTCAATGTAGAAGTCTCCTCATTTAATAAGCCCACTGATAAAGATAGGGACATTAAGGACAGGTTTAAAGAAATCAAAATGAGAAATGAGAAACTGAAGGCACAATCCTATGCACAATATCTCAAGCTTACACCCACCAACCAAACTAGGTTGATGTCAGCTTTTGACATCAAGGAACGAAGATGCAAATGTCCTTCATAAATCCAACTGTACAACAACCAAGAACATCAATAGATTTCAAGAAGATTGATTTTGAGGTATTGGCAACGGATATTCATCCCATTGACCAAATTGAATTTCACAAATAGGCTGGAAAAATGATTTACTCCACCCTTATAGGAAAATCCATAGCTTCCCATTAATTGCTGAATTGATTGAACAACATTTCTGCCCAGGATCAGTTAGAAAAAGCCTCATCACAAGCCAAAGACACCAGAATCAAGTCTTTGGAAGAATTAGTAATTGAATTGGGACATGATCCAAAAGACATCAAGGCTACTGAGAAGCTAATAAAAAAAAAAGAATGAGGTCATTGCAGCCCTCAAGAAACAATTGAAGATACCTCAACTACAGCACCCCCAGACACACGAAGTCTTAGAGAACCAAACAAGGCATGCAGACTTGATGGACTTAGTCCTTAAACTCAATGATCAGTTGAGGGAGACAGAAAAGAAATTGGACACCTTATTCCAATTAAAGCAAAATAATATTGGCACTACTTCAGTGAATTTCATCCCAACAGTTACCACAATTGTTCCTTCCACATTGGCAACCTCATTGGCTCCCACAGCTCCAATGGCCACATCATAGACAGTTTCTACATCATCTACATTAGCAATAGGTACATCAAGTGATGAAGCAACACAATTGGTTCAAGCTATGGAAGAGATGTCCATACAAGCCACATAGCTGAATAAGCTCAAAGAGAAAGTGACAAGCTTGGAAACTGATTACAAGCTTGCCAAAATTATGCACAAGGAAGAAGTGCAGAAGGCTACTAGAATGAGTGAAATATTGAAAGCCTTGGAAAAAGACTTGACACTGAAAGAACCTCTTGGGCAGGCTAAGGAACAACTATGGGTCAATATCATTGACTCTGTCAATGATATTTGGCCATATATTCAGGTAATTTTTGCGCAAATAGATTTAATAAAGATGGCTACATAGGCCATCCATCAAGTCAAGGAAGAATTAGGACAAATTCCAGAAGAAGCTACTAGAATTATCCAATTCCTTAACAGTAAGAATAAGTATGAACTTCAGGAATTGGAAATTGAGGATAGAACAGAGACAATCTTGGAGGTCAGAGAGGTCCTCTCCAAGAGAAACATAATGCAAAACTTGGAGGCTAAGTGTCAGAATATGTAGATAACCATTGACAGATTTATGGCTAAGTTCCCAATTTTGAAAGAGAAGGGATTACCAAGTCCCTTAGTAATAAATGACAATCTCATGACATAGGACGATTACAACAAGAAAATCAAAGAAGTAGCAAAAGAGCAGGTAAGCTCATCATCAATGAAGGCATTGCCAACAAGAAAAGTACTCTACCAAACATTTGAAAACTTGTTTTACCTTCAGCATGAGGTAAAACACTTGTTCATCAATAAGCCTACTTTTTCCAAATACACTGATGCAGATGAAGTATATAGAAAACTGCTAAAAATCCAATTACCTAATGCTGAAACATGGGAGAAATTAACTAATTTACTATAGTAAAATGTAGTAAAAAAGTTAATGCACAGTGAAAGCAAGACAACATGGTGAAAGGATAGAGACAGATCAGCAGAGTCAAAGTGTATTAGAGTCAAAGAGTATCAGATGAAAACCTAAAGTAAATGAAGCTTCCAGTGTGAAAAATCAAACAACAAAGCAACATAAAGGGCTAAAAATCAAAGCGAAAAAGCCAACAATACCAAAATAAAAGGGACAACATGAAATAGTTCAATCGCTGTCTCTATCTTCTTGCAAGAAGATATTATTCTTTCCTAGAATAAATCTCAAATTAGTTTGAGATATTTTGTAATAAATTTTTTTATAAGTACTTCACAAATCGAAGTATGTAGGTAGATTCTATTAGACATTTCTATAGACTTATTTTATCAAGAAGACCCAGAAGGTTATTGTATCAATTGATGAGCTAGCAAGCTAGATTTATTAATAAAGATCAAACTTTTCCAAGGATTCATGTGTTGAGGGAATTTCAGACAAGTATTTTCATGTGTTAGTATCATCTTTCTCAAATCTATTCATAATCTTAAATGTGTTTATCAATCTAAATGTTTTTAACTGGAATAATATTTCAGAACTTGTTTAATCACACTTTGTCTTAACAGTTAAGCATTTGAATGTTTTCTTCTGATATTTAAATTAAATAATTCTTAATTTCTCTTTGGTTTAGATTGATTTCATGAATAATCTAGGTTAAAGGATTCTTAATTGCCCTTTGATCTTCATTACCCCTTCCTTCCTCATTCATTATCTCGGTTTGAGAACCCTTAACTGCTCTCTCATCCCGAGTGAACCCTTTCACCTCTCTATCTCAAATATCTGAAATACACTCTGTTGTCTTGCCCTTGGAACATCCGCTTTAGTGAGTTAATCCAGTTTTGCTTCCTTATTAGTTGACTCCATAGCCCAATGGTCCAAAAGACATCAATTTATCCATTTGTTTAACACATCCCACCACCCAATGTCAAACAAAATCAAACACCCCTTTGAACAATCAGAACTAGCCTAAAAACATCTTAACTAAACAAAGTTAAATTTTAAAGAGAGAGCCCTCTTTGAGCATTAGGACGGCTAGGTCCTGATCTCCAAAAGTGGATAGTGGTTACCTTTGGTTTTTCTTTCTTATTACTTCAAATGAATGATCAGAGCGATAACATTTCTGGTGACCATACTGGGGACTTTGATCCTCTGTCTCATAAAACTTTAAGGAAACCTTAATTTAAATCCTAAGCCACTTAAGGTCATTAATTGAAGTAAGATTTCAGAAAATTTCATAAAAAAAGTTTAAAAACTTAAAATTATGGCTCCTAAAAATATTCACTATACCAAGGCCAACCAAGATCCAAACCCTGCAACTATAGTGGATGACCGAAAAAGGATTTTAAGACAACCTAAAACAATAGAAACTCAAGCCAGTAGTAGTAGGTTAGTTAGATCCAATTCACTCCCTAAGGAGTTGTCAACTTTAGAAGGCATCCCTTTCGATTTATCATTTGACCTCTCATTATTCAAAAGTAAATCTGAGAATTCAATCCACGAAACAGTCCTAGATCCTGAGTTTCTTCAACTCATTGAATAAAAAAGGGTTATTCATTCAGATTTGGATAAATTATTAGTTGAGAATTTTGATAAATTAGAAGCTTGGGCCTCTAAATTGATAAGTAATGTAGGTGATTCTTACATTCCTGCCCTTACTACTGCTGTCCTTGGAGTTTCTTCACAAACTTCACTCATTGTAAATCCACCTCCCTTTACTACAACTCCATCGATTGTATCTACCACAATCAAGTCACCTAAACCAATTATTAATCAATCATCTTCATCATCATCTAGTTTACCTCCATCAGTTTCAAGCCCTTCTTCAACCACCACAACTTTACCCCCAAGTCAAACTAGAATCACAACAATGGAAAACATATATGCTCCTCTTGTTTTACCTGCCCAAATCCATCCCATGCCTGCATATTATCAAAGCAAGATATTCCTATTTGATGCTATTGGACATTACAATGCCCAACAACATGTAAACAAGATGTCTGACTTTTTTGAATTGCATGAAATAGATGAAGCAGATGTCCAAATGAGATTGTTTACCCAAACTTTAATTGGTGATTTCAAGAAATGGTTTAAAGCCTTTCCTACCAACCACATTACCAAATTAGCAAATTTTTGGAGTTTATTCATTGATAGATGGGAGAGAAAGAAAAACCCATTGCAAATACTTTCTTAATAGGACAATATTAAAAGAGCTCCTAACGAGTCAGTTCAGGACTATTGCACTAGGTTTAATAATATCTACAATGCAATTCCAACCAACATCAAGCCTCCACCTGACCTAACATTAATTAAATTCCCTGATGGTTTTGATGCTGATATGTCATACCAGACGAGGGAAAGAAATCTTGAAACACTTAAACAAATGCAAAGTAATGTTGTCAATGTAGAGGCCAACCTGTTAGCTAAGAAAGCATGAATGAGGAATGAAAAGAAAGTTGTATTTAAAGAAGAAGCTTCTACTTTAGATGGAAAAGTAGATGTTTTAGCTAAAAGTTTAGAAAGAATCATGGATAGATTAGACAAGATGGAGAGGAAAAATCAATGGGATAATCAACAACAACAAACCCCAATAATAAACCCAAATTTTAGGAAGAACTCTAATACTACAAAAAATGCTACACCAGACCAATAGATTAGGCCCCCCTTCCAAGAAAACTATGTTGAATATTCACAGAACTAAGAAGTAGAGAATGATACCCATATTAACTTACTGGAAACCACAAAGGAAGACACTATATAAATCAAGGCAATACAGTAGAAACACAGACTGAAATCAAGGCAAAACAGTAGAATCACAGACTGAAATGCCTACCACTAAGAAAAAAGATAAAGACACTCAAATTGCACACATTAAGGAAGATCTTAATCAAACAAAAAAACATCAGTTCCCTTTCAATATAAAAATGAAATAACCAAATTAAAGATAGCAACGCCTTTGACTGAATTAGTAAAGAATTAATCTTATAGGTCATAGATAACTGAGACTTTGAACATAGGAGAGTGAGAGGATTCTGTTAATTTAAATGATGACCAGCCTGAATCATTTTTTGGCCCTGAGGCTAATGGAATTCATCAGCAAGGGGGAGTTGCTCCTTTTTAAATCAGCCTAAAAATTCATGATAAAATTTTGAATAGCGCTATGTTGGACTCAAGAGAATCCCACAATCTGATGCCAAAGGCAGTAATGGAAAGACTGAACCTAGACATTACCAGACCTTATAGGGATTTATTTTCTTTTGACTCCAGCCAGGTTAAATGCCTTGGTCTAATCAAAGACTTATGTGTAACTCTTGTCTAGTGCCTTGTAAAGATAACTCTAATGGACATTGTAGTTGCAGACATCCCACCAAAATATGGAATGCTACTATCTCGTTGATGGGGAGGAAAACTGCAGGGATCCTTGCAGTTGGATATGTATTATGCCACCATATATGTTTTTGGCCAACCAAGAAAATTATATAGGGAGACCTTGATGAATTACATGGTCAGTAGTGAGGAAAATCCCCAAAACTTTCCCATATACTCCATGCATTTAGATATGGAATCTTTCATCTTATACAATGCATGAACTGATAAAAAGGAAATTATAGCCAAAGACCTTAAGCAGAGAACAACTGATAGTGAGAAAATATTCCATGAGTCACTTTGGAATTTCGACTTTGATGGATCTATCAATAGGCTAGGGGTTGGTGCAGGAGTGTGGATGCATAATATGGAAATTAACCAGGCTGAGGGACATGCTTTCAGATTGGATTTTAAATGTACCAATAACATGGTCAAATATGAAGTCCTAGTTCTTGGGTTACAATTTGTTAGGAAATTGGGAGCCAAAAGAGTTTCCGTCATGGGAGACTCAAAGCTTATTATGAAACATATCAGTGGTGAATATTCTGTCAACAACCCTAGGCTTGGTAGATATAGGGATACTATTTTAGACTTGGTCAAGGACCTCCTGGAATCAAACTTTGCTGCCATTCCTAGAAAACAAAACATGAAGGTCCACAGTCTGGCTACTCTTTGCTAGTACTTGTAAATTTCCATTTCAACAAAACCACTAGTACACTGCAGAGGTTAGACATAGGCTTGTCAGACCAGAAAACCTTAAGTATTGACAAATCTTCTCCCAGGACTCTCAGATTTATGATTTCATGAACAATGAAGGAAAATTTCGGAACTGTAAGATAAATACTGACTGTACAATAGACAGTAATGTATAAAAAAGTTTAGATGTAAATATTTTTGATGTACATAAGCCAACTAAATTTACTAAAGTAGAAATAGATAGTTTAGAAAGTGTAGATGTAGATGAAATAATGGATGATGATCCTCAGATTCTTAATTTGAAAGACAATTTTTTGCCTAAAGGATTAGTACCTTCAGAGGATTTGTTTGACTCTAATGACGTAGCTAGGAAACCTAAAATGGAACCTCTGAGCACTGATATAGAAGAGGTTAATATAGGAACTAAATATAATCCAAAACTCATTAACATATCTAAAGCCTTGCCCCCAGAGGAAAAGGTCAAATATATAAATCTGTTTAAGGAGTTCTAGGATATATTTGCTTGGAGTTATGAAGACTTAAAATCTTAAGACACCAACATAATCCAACACAAAATACCTTTAAAAGAATATCATAAACCTTTCAAATATAAAATTAGAAGGATAAACCCTGTTGTTATGCCATCCATAGATGAAGAGGTTAAAAGAATGTTTGATGCCCAAATAATAGCCCCCATTAGATACTCAGACTGGATTTCAAACTTGGTTACAAATAGGAAAAAGACAAGTGAAATTAGACTTTGTGTAGATTTTAGAAACTTGAACAAGGTCTCTTTAAAAGACAACTACCCCTTACCAAAAATGGACCATATATTGCAAAGGGTAGTGGGCTCATCTAGGATTTCACTGTTAGATGGATTCTCTGGCTATAACCAGATATTAGTCCAACCTGAGGACCAACCCAAAACTGCGTTTACTACTCCTTGGGGTACCTTCATGTATTTAAAGATGCCCTTCAGACTGATGAATGCAGGTGCCACATTTCAAAGAGCTATGGATAAAGCTTTTGCCAAGGAAATCCATGATTTCTTAGTAGTATATCAAGATGACCTCACAGTGTTCTCTAAATCTGACAATGAACACTTAGACCACCTCAGAAGAGTATTTATCAAATGCAGGAAATTTGGGATTTATTTAAATCCTAAAAAGACACTTTTCAGTCTAGAAGAGGGAAAGTTGTTAGGACACATCATATCTAAAGATGGGATTAGGATAGAACCTGCTAGAATACAAGCCATTTTGACCATTTCCCATCCCCAAAACATAAAAGAGCTACAATCATTTCTAGGTAAAATTAATTTTCTTAAGAGATTCATATCAAATTTAGCTGAATTAATTAGGGAATTAAATAACATGCTAAGAAAGGACTCAACAATTAAATGGAGATTGGAGGCCAAATAATCCTTTGAAGCTATTAAGGAAGCATTAACCAAGACTCCAGTCCTGATTAGTCCTATCTTTAGAAAAGATATTATTATTTTTTCTTTTTCTTCAGAACATACCATTGCAGCAGTCTTGTTGCAAAAGAACAATTAAGGATATGAACAACCAATAGCTTTCTTTAGTAAATCCTTGATAGATGCCACACTCAAATACAATATCATGGAAAAATAGGCTTTAGCTTTGGTTAAGACTATCAACGATTTCAAAGTATAAATTTTGTACTCTCACATTATTGCTTATGTTCCAAACTCCGTAGTTAAGGACATTTTGACTCAAAATGGGCCTGAAGGAAAAAGAGGCAAGTGGATTGCCACAATATTGGAATATGACATAGAGATAAAACCCACCAAGCTCATCAAAGGCCAAGGTTTAGCCAAACTCATGGCTGAATCAAAATATCAAGCCCTTGATATCAACTTCATTAGTGCCCTTGGTGATCAGGAGGAGATGGCGACTCCACAGATTAGTGAACCTTTTATTGATTCACTATGGTACACAGATATTACATTTGTATTACTAAACTTACAAGCTCCTCCTGGATTGATAAGGCCTAAATCTAGATTCTTAAAAATGAAGTCATTAAGATATTGTGTTGTAGATAATGCATTATTTTGGAAAGACAATAGTGGTATTCTTTTCACTTGTTTACTCAAAGATGAAGCTGACAAGATTTTACAAGAGTTTCATGTAGGGGATTATGGAGGACACCTGTATTGGAAGAGTACTGCTGAAAAAATTCTGAGGCCTGGTTTTTACTGGCCCATATTGTTTGCAGATGCTAAGAAACATGTGACCTATTGTCTTAAATGCCAGATTTTTTAGGGAAAGAGAAACATTTTACCATTGCTTCTCAAACCTATTTCCACTGAGATGCCATTTCAACAATGGGGGTTAGACTTCATTGGAGAAATACACCTAGCATCCTCAGGTCAGCACAAATGGATCTTGACAGCCATAGATTATTTTACCAAATGGATAGAGGCCATACCTTCTAGGCAAGCCATAGACACTGTTATAATCACCTTCCTAGAAAGTAATATCCTTTCAAGATTTGGATGTCCCTAGAAGCTCATTACTAATAATGAAGCAGGGTTTAAGTCCAAAAGAATGATAGATTTATGTAACAAATACTATATCACCTTTGGTCATTCCACATCCTATTACCCTCAAGGTAATGGACTAGCAGAGTCATCTAACAAAAGTCTGGTCAATATTATCAAAAAGTTACTGGAGGATAACAAAAAAAGCATGGAACATGAAGTTAGTCAATACCTTACGGGTAGATAGACTAACTACTAAGAAGTCCATTGGAACATCACCCTATCAGTTTGTCTATGGGATGGATGCAATTTTCCCATCATCCTTGGGAGTGCCAATCATGAAGATCCTTCAGGAATTACAGGTGGAACCAAATGATATTCAGAGAAGAATAAACTAGACTATACACCCACAGTAGACTAGAGAAGAAGTATGTGTAAAATCATAGATAATCCAGGAAAAAATCAAGAAAGCCTTTGATAAAAAGTCTAAAGCAGATGATTTTCACATAGGAGACAAGGTCCTTAAGTGGGATTCAAGGAGAGAGGATAAAGGCAAGCATGGAAAATTTGATTTTCTGTGGTAGGGGCCTTATGTCATTTATGGCTACAGAGACAACAATGCCTTTTTCTTGAGAAACATAGATGGATCCGATCTACCAGGAGGACTTGTTAATGGTAGGATGCTAAAGCATTACTTTTCCATTGAATTACAATAGTTCACTTTACTTTGCATCATTGTACATAACATTGCAGAGTGTATATTGGATTGGATGGCGATCCTTTGAAGTTGAACCCCGGAAAGAAGGCCCTAAGCTTTGAAAGATTTACTATCATAAGTATCAATAATGTAAATTCAGAGAAGAACACTTTGGAAGGAAACTTCAGTAACAATTCAAAGGCTACTGATCTTTAAAGTTCTTGACATTCCACTAAGAAATTCCATCCCCATGTGGAGCCACTGTTAGAGGCCTATAGTGATAGGATTCATAATTTTGAATTGGCTAAGGTTAAGCCTTGTAATATTGTACATATCTTTGCTTTTTGCAATTGTTTTCCATATTAAAAATTAAAAAATCTAAAGAGTGTATGTCCTAAAAGAAATATCAAAGGACAAAAATAATAAGAAAAATATCAAAAAATGAAAATATATGAACACCAAAAACAAAAATAGATCATGAAAGTGTGCAAGTCTAAATGCCACTGTTATTTTACTGCTTTACTGTCTTAAATAATGGTTGTGTGTAGCTTGTCATACATGCCACAACCCATGGTAGTCAAACTGTTTAATATTGACTATTTCATGCTTTGAATTTTATGTTTATAGTTAGAGAATAACATCTGACCAAACAGCTTAATCTTGGCCGATCAATAGTTAGGTAGAAAAATAAAATGTGCTCATAAGCTTAATATGAGCCATAGGAAGATATCAGGTTAGAATTAGATAGTTTACTTTTTAAAAGAAAAAGGAATGATAAGGGCCTGCTAGCCTAAATGCACCCAAACAAATGAAGAAAAAATGTTAGGGTAAGTAATGGGTAAGTAGAAGAAAGGTTGTTGAAGTATAAAGTTGATTGCAAAAAAGCACATTTATCATGCTTAAACATATCTTTCAGTATGCATGAGTATTTAAGAAAGCAAAACAAATGGTTTACAAGTTGATTTAATTAACTCCCCCTCATTCATTTCATCCCTATACTTACTAATTTCCCCATCTACAAGTATGTCCTAGTACTAGAAGTCCTTCAAGTCATAAAGGCTCAGATCATTTCTCTGACTTTTGGTGGGACCGGACCCTCGGCTTAATGACTTATGGACATCAGTGTTAGAATTCCTTTCATAAAATTCATTCCCTTCATTACCCTAATAAAACCCCTTTTCCTAAGGTTGAACTCCATTTGCCTATCAAAATTAAAAAGCCCCATGGTAAATTCCATTTCACTCAAAAACCCACAAAAGTTCTTTATCCTAAGTATAAGTGTATGTGAAGAACGTGCACCAATATTACATTATGATTAGTGGTATGTTCACTCCGCACATTAATTTCATATTAATTTTTAACTTAATTGTATAATTCCCGATATACCTTTTCTCGTATATTAAATAAATCCCTTATATAAATATCCCAACCCTTAGTTTAATTATAAACTATAGTTTTACCCCCTATTTAATACCCCCAACAAAAGCTTCTTAACTTACCACTTCCCAGTAAATTTAAGGTAATCCTTTCCTAAACCCTGCCTAATCATTTAATCCCATCATTAACTCATAAATAATCCCAAACCGCCAAGGATTAAAGCCCTGCCCCCCCTCGAAAACTTTACCCATTTCATCCAGGCACATTTGTCACCTGATTGTCGTCTGATCGTCAGTGCTGAAATCGAACAATCCATAGCCATATTGGGTTCCCCGATGACTGACCTTTACCCACCTGATAAAGTGGTTTTTCCCTAGCCCCTATCTGCTATGTGTCACGTGCTAACATAGATTGGGTGACCCCTCCAAAATACCACCTCCTCCATAAAAGCGGTGCGATGGCCTGGGAAAAACACCACCCCACCCAACCCGAAAAACCACCCACTGTTCATGTGTAAATTACCCACCAAAAGTGACCGTTGCTCAATAAAAAGGCCGGGAAGTCCTATTTTCACCTTTTTCACTCATTTTCTTTGTAAACCTCTATAAACCATTTCGACACCTACAAACGCTGAAATCACCAATTAAACTCAAATTCCATTCCTGAAGAAGTTGCAGAGACCCCAATCAATCTATCAGTCTGTACCAGAACCATTCAAACTTTTGTAGTTGCTGAGAACACTGAATTTGAACCTAAATTCCAAATTCCAGGTATTTGAAGACAAATTACTAGTTGCCCTTTCAATTTGAAAATGTTCAGTCTTTTGAAGTGTTTTAATTAAGTAAAATTAATTGAAATTACTTTAAGCTTAAAGCACATACCCAAACCCTTCTGAAAGCTTCCAAATTACCTTCAAAATCTTTGATATAAACCTATGTTTCCAAATTAGAATCCACAAGAACTGAATTATGGCTGCCCCCGTAACCATGGATGTCAGACCTGTCACAACTCCCCATTTGGACCTTGACCACCTTCCCCTAGCAGACAGGGATTTTCAAATCAAAGACACAAGTGCATATACAGTCCCGCTCAAAATTCATTGTTTGAGTAAGGATAGATATCTAAACAATATTGATGACATTGGCCTTTGGGAGTCAAATTTGCCCAAATACCAGTTTCTAGAAGTACATGACTTTCTTGAAATTGTCCATATGTGCCATGCCTATTACATTCCCAGCCAGAGAGCTATAATGTCCCCTGACCAAAATGTCTTGTTTACCATTACAGCTGAGTCAATCATTGACATGTTGCAAGTTCAACCAGGTCCAAACCTGACCCCACTCTCCATTGGGGATTTGTTAGACCAGTACACCAAATTGAGTCCATCTAGACTAGCCCAAATATTCCAAACTTTCATTGTAGAAGAGCAACACATTCCTAAAGATGCCCCTCCATATGTTTTTGTCATTTTCTTTGAAAGGGGCAAGCAAATTGTCACTATGATATCATGTATTCTTGGCTATACCACAGATGAATTTGTTGATGAGCTCATCCTAGCCTTTATGTCAATTTTCACCCCAGGAAAGCCTCCTGCTACTTTGCACAATTATGCCCAATTCATAGTTGAAAGGATGCATGAACAGTTTACCAGAATGCAAAATGAGAGAGTATTCAAGTACTCATTTGTACTTTACCACATTTTCTTGTATTACCAATCAGACAAATTTCTCTTCACCCTCCAGAAGTTGGATAGTAAAGGCCAACCCAGGTCTATTATATTTTAGACCCCACTTTTCCACAGGTTTTCATCACTGTATACCTATACAGACTTTATTGACTCTTTTGTCCATCCAGTCATGACCATGCTGACAGGAAGCCCTCCACCCAGAATTAGCCAAGAAATCAAAAGAGTGCTCCATTTGTCTAAGCAAAGTAAGGTGGGAGATTGGTACGTTTACCAAAATCAAACTCAAATAAGAATCTAAGATTGTCAGCTTGCCCCATACAAACTACCCAAATACATTCCTATGAGGTTATTTTCTCTAGAGTATTATAGACAGATAATGAACTCTGATGATGTCAACTTTGTCTCAGCCAAGAAAAGGTCTCAGTTCAAGGTCAAAAACCAGTTAGGCCCTTTCATTTGCAATTCTAGAGAGGCAGGGGAGGAAGCAAATCAAATTCTGCAACAAATGAAGTTTCAAAATAGTTTCATCTGAGGTATGACCCTCAAGGGTTTACGAACAAACTAAGAAAACAGGTCAAATTGGGACCTTACATTCATCACCCTATACCAAAAATAGAGAGATATTCCAACCAGTCTAAGTGGTTGGAAGACACTCTCATAGACAGGGATAGTGCAAAGGTAGATGTTTAGAATACCTTTATTGATTTAGAGAGACAACTTGATGAAAGCTCATTTCTGTAGGTTCCAGAGAAAGAAAGAACCATGAGTACCCCCACTGTTTTGCAGACTCCTCAGAATGAGGAAAATAATCCCAAAAGGAACAGAGAGGGAGCCTCTAGCTCAGGCATGGACACATCCAATGTACAGTATGAAGCTAGCCAAAGCAAAAGGCCAAGACGCATTCCTGTTTCAGAACAAGATGACACAGAAGGCTCAGTAGAAATAACTAATACTGAGTTAGACATTAGCAAAGGCACAACTCCATCTGGAGAAACACAGGAGCCATCTACATCACAGACTCAAATGTTAGAAAGGCAGCTCAGTGTAGAAGTCTCCTCGTTTAATAAGCCTGCTGATAAAGATAGGGACATTAAGGATAGGTTCAAATAAATCACAATGAGAAATGAGAAACTGAAGGCACAATCCTATGCACAGTATCTCAAGCTTACACCCACCAATCAAACTAGGTTGATGTTAGATTTTGACATCGAGATGGGAAAGATGCTAATGTCCTTCATAGAGCCAACTTTACAACAACCAAGAACATCAATAGATTTCAAGAAGATTTATTTTGAGGTATTGGCAAGGGATATTCATCCCATTGACCAAATTGAATTTCACAAACAGGTTGGAGAAATGATTTACTTCACCCTTACAGGAAAAGCCATAACTGCCCATCAATTGCAGAATTCATTGAACAACATTTATGCCCAGTATCAGTTAGAAAAATCCTCATCACAGGCCAAAGACACCAGAATCAAGTCTTTGGAATAATTAGTAATTGAATTGGGACATGATCCCAAAGACATCAAGGCTACTGAGTAGCTAATAAAAAATAAGAGTGAGGACATTGTAGCCCTCAAGAAACTATTGAAGATACCTTAGCTGCAACACCCCCAGACACAGGAAGTCTTAGAGAACCAAACAAGGCATGAAGAGTTGATGGACTTAGTCCTTTAACTCAATGACCAGTTGAGGGAGACAGAAAAGGAATTGGACACCTTAATCCAATTAAAGCAAACTGATATTGGCACTACTTCGGTGAATGTTATCCCAACAGTTACCATGGTTGTTCCTTCCACATTGGAAGCCTCATTGCCCCCCACAGCTCCAATGGCCACAACACAACCAGTTTCTACATCATCTACATCAGCGATAGGTACATCAGGTGATGAAGCAGCAAAATTGGTTCAAGCTATGGAAGAGATGTCCATACAAGCCACAGAGATGAATAAGCTCAAAGACAAAGTGACAAGCTTGGTAACTGATTACAAGCTTGCCAAAATTATGCACAAGGAAGAAGTGCAAAAGGCTACTAGAATGAGTGAAAGATTGAAAGCCTTGGAAAAAGACTTGACACTGAAAGAACCTCTTGGGCAGGCTAAGGAACAACTATGGGCCAATATCATTGACTCTGTCAATGATATTTGGCCATCTATTTAGGTAATTTTTGAGCAAATATATTTAATAAAGTTGGCTACAGTGGCCATCTAGAAAGTCAAGGAAGAATTAGGACAAATTCCAGAAGAAGCTACCATAATTATCCAATTCCTTAACAGTAAGAATAATTATGAACTTCAGGAATTGGAAATTGAGGACATAACAAAAACAATTTTGGAGGTCAGAAAGGTCCTCTCCAAGCGAAACTTAATGCAAAACTTGGAGGATAAGTGTCAGAATATGCAGATAGCCATTGACATATTTATGGCTAAGTTCCAAATTTTGAGAGAGAAGGGATTACCTAGTCCCTTAGTAATAAATGAAAAGCTCATGACAAAGGAGGATTACAACAAGAAAATCAAAGAAGTAGCAAAAGAGCCGGTAAACTCATCATCAATGAAGGCATTGCCAATAAGCAAAGAACTCTACCAAACATTTGAATTTTTTTTTACCTCCAGCCTAAGGTAAAACACTTTTTCATCAATAAGCCGACTTTTTCCAAATACACCAAGGTAGATGAAGTATATAGAAAAATGCTAAAAATACTAATGCTGAAACATGGGAGAAATTAATTGATTTACTATAGTAAATTGTAGTAAAAAAGTTAATGTATAGTGAAAGTAAAACATCATGGTGAAAGGATAGAGGCAGATCAGCAGATTCAAAGTGCATCAGAGTCAAAGAGTATAAGATGAAAGCCTAAAGTAAATGAAGCTTCTAGTGTGAAAAATCAAACAACAAAGCAGCATAAAGGGCTAACAATCAAAGCCAAAAAGCCAGCAGTACCAAAGTACAAGGGACAGTATGAAACAGTTCAATAGTTGTCTCTATCTTCTTACAAGAAGATATTATTGTTTCCTAGATAAATCTCAAATTAGTTTGAGATATTTTGTAATAAATGTTTGTATAAATACTTCACAATTCGAAGTATGTAGGTGGATTCTATTAGACATTTCTATAGAATTTTTGATCAAGAAGACCGAGAAGGTTATTGTATCAGTTGATGAGCCAGCAAGCTGGATTGATTAATAAAGATCAAACTTTTCAAAGGATTCATGTGTTGAGAGAATTTTAGACAAGTATTTTCATGTGTTATTGTCATATTTCTCAAAGTTATTCATAATCTTAAATGTGTTTCTCAATCTAAATGTTTTTAACTGGAATAATATTTCAGAACTTGTTTAATCACACTTTGTCTTAACAATTAAGAATTTGAATGTTTTCTTTTGATATTTAAATTAAAAAATTCTTAATCGCTCTTTGGTTTAGATTGATTTCATGAATAATCTAGGTTAAAGGATTCTTAACTTCCCTTTGATCATCATTACCCCTTCCTTCCTCATTCATTATCCAGGTCTGAGAACCCTTAACTTCTCTCTCACCCCAAGTGAACCCTTTCACCTCTCTATCTCAAATATCTGAAATACACTTTGCTATCTTGCCCTTGGAACATCCCCTTTAGCGAGTTGATCTAGCTTTTCTTCATTATTAGTTGACTCTTCCTTATTAGTTGACTCCATAGCCTAATAGTCCAAAATACATTAATTTATCCATCTGTTTAACAGATCCCACCACCCAATCTCAAACAAAATCAAACACCCCTTTGAACAATCATAACTAGCCTAAAAACATCTTAACTAAACAAAGTTAAATTTTAAAGAGAGAGCCCTCTCTGAGCATCAGGAAGGCTAGGTCCTGATCTCCAAAAGTGGATAGTGGGTACCTTTGGTTTTTCTTTCTTATTACTTCAAAGAAATTATGAGAGTGATAACACACTCAGCTGTAGAGCCTTTCTTCTACCTTCTACGCTAACTTAGAATCCTTCTATCGTACCCATAGACAACTTCTTCTCTTCTATCATTATGCCTTAGACTCTCTAAGACAGACCTATTTATACAATCCCATGGTCCATGGACCATGGGTAGATCTTCAAAATGCCAACTTAACTAACATAAAAGAGGGTAAAAACCCTTTTTGACTCTTTACTTAACTACGCGCTCCATGACCAATTGGCGAAGACTTTCCATCTTTTTACATAAAGCTTGGTCTTTTTCCCCAAAACTTGGGCTTTTTCCCCAAAATTGACCCACGGGACCCCATCCCAATAGGAAGTTGGACTGAAGGACAAGATTAGAAAGATCAAGATGGATAACGGTGATATAATACTAAACTATTCGACCAAGTTCACCCAATTTTGAGATGAGCTTGGAAGTGTCGGTGTTATAGTTGCTGAAGACGATCTGGTGAGCCTAAAATTTCTAGGGCTTCCCAAGAGCTGACACAATTACCATGAATTATATAATGGGAGGGAGAAGCTACCAAAGTGGGAGCGATTGTGGTCCAACCTGGTACAAGAAGAGATTTGGTGGAACACCAAAGGTGGATCATCATCTAAGCATGATGATGAGGAGAACTATTCCTTAGTTGGAAAGGAAAAGAAAGGGTAGGGGAAGTCATCCCATCCAAATAGGATTCCAATCAAGGCGGTAAGAAGAAGGAAATGTCGAAGATTAAATGTTTTCACTGTCATGAGCTAGGACACTATGCCACAAAGTGCCTGCACAAGAAGGTCTGTAATAAGCCCTTGGGAGGAATGGCAGGTGAAGCTCTTGCTTCACCATTCGAACTATATTTCACTCTCATCGCTTACATGGTGACATCGATGATGGGTAGTGTGTGGTACCTCAATAGTGGATCCTCATTCCATATGATTGAAAACAAAGAGTTATTTTGTGACTTGGAGGAGAAGGACCTCCAGATGCACATTGAGATGGGAGATGATGGGTGGTATAGTGCGATTGACATCAGTATTATTACCTTTCAGAGGGAATCTGTCTCTCCTCTCACATTAAAATATGTCAAGTATGTTCCAAATTTGAAGAATAATTTGGTTTCAGTTTCCATGTTGGAGTATTGTGGCTACAATGTGATATTTATCAAGGGAAAGGCTTTCCTTTGTCTCATTGCCTCAAGATAGGTGAAGAAGATCTAGGTTTGGGTCAAGAATCTCTACAAATTGGATGTAGAAGATTGCACTACTTTGAGCACTAAAGCAGAGAAGGTGCAGAGCCGAGACATTAGTGAGTTGTGGCATAGAATATTAGGTCACTTGCACCACGGAGATTTGAAGGTCATGCAACAAATTTCTATATGACTTCCCAAGGGTACACTAGAGTAGAGAGGCACATGCAAAGGTTGTACATTAGGTAAGTACACCAAAGATTCATTTCATGATAAATGTAGTCGAGCACAAGTGATCCTTGATCAAGTCCACTCAGATGTGTGAGGACTATTCTCGAGAGCATCCACGGCCAAACACAGGTATTATTTAATATTTTTGATGTTTTTTCTCGTAAGTGCTAGATTTTCTTCATGCAGAAGAAAGGTCAAACGTTTGTTAAATTTTATGAATTTAAAGAACTTGTGGAGAAAGATACTGGCAAGAAATTTAAAGCTCTCAGAATCAATAACAATGGAGAATATGTGTCAAATGAATTCAAGAACTTTTGTGCATCATAAGGCATTTGACGGGAGTTAGTAGCACCTCATAACCCATAACAAGATGGGGTGGCTAAAAGGAAGAACAAAATTTTTGTGGGAGCGGCACGGCCGATGTTACATGATCAAGGCCTACCATTTCACTTATGGTCTAATGCATGCGGCAGAGCTGTTTATTTGTAGAACATAAGCCCTCATCGAATTCTTAGGATGATTACACCAAAAGAAGATTTTTCAGGTAAGAAACCAGATGTGGCACACTTCAAAATATTTGGTTCATCAATCTATTTTCCTGTTACCAAGGATGCACGAAAAACGCTAGAGCCAATTGTTGAGTTGGGAATATTTGTGGGGTGCACTGATACACCTCACAACTATCGGGTGTACCTTCCATCCTGCAGGATGAAAGTGGTTTGTAGAGATTTGAAAGTTCAATGAAGAGAAGGCCATGAGATGTTCCCTTGAGAGGGAGCTTTAGTTACATGTAGAAGAGGACCTTTTAGCTCCAAAGGAGGAGCCTCAGGATGATGTGGAGCAACCACATGTAGAGGAGTAGAGAGTGGAAGCACCCATTCATGGAGAGACTTCCAGAGATGGAAGAAAGAGCGCTAGAGAGGCTGGAAGATTGATGCATGATACTAGAGAGGATGTGGGATCACCCATATGACAACATAGGCAGAGGAGGTGACTAGATCAATACACTAGCTACATGGCTTTGATGAGCGAGAGAGTAGAGGTTGAGCCATCCTCATTCGAGGAAGAAGTGGAGAAACCACAATGGGTTCATGCCATTGTTGAGGATTATGAATCCATTATTAGAAACAATGTTTGGGAAGTGGTCCCAAGACTAGCATACAAGTTAGCAGTGAGTTCCACATGGATTTACAAGGTAAAGAAAGCAACAGATGGGATTGTTGAAAAACACAAGGCCAGATTTGTAGCCAGAGGGTTCTCTAAGGTGGAGGGAATTGATTACGATGATACTTTTTCTCCTGTAGCAAGGTACTATTTAATAAGATCGATTCTAACACTATTAGCGCAGATGGGATGGAAGATACATCATATGGATGTGAAGACAACATTCCTCAATGACATGATTGAGGAAGAGTTGTATATTGAGCAACTGGAAGGCTTTGAGACCTTCAATAGAGAGTCACATGTGTGAGACTCAAGTGAGGATTGTATGGACTAAAATAAGCACCCCGTCCTTGGTACACTAGAACTGACAGTTATTTCATCGAGTTGGGCTTCACCAAAACTGAAGCAGATGGGAACCTTTACCATATTGTGGTTGAAGGTAAATTGTTGACTATAGTATTATATTTCAATGATTTGATTCTAACAAGCGATGAGAAGTAGCTAACATCTTGCAAAGTGGATCTTGTGATCAAAATTGGATTAGGTGATTTCTTTCTCTTTTCAGAAATCAAATAAAACAAAACTTAGGACCATGTCAACAATTTGTAAGGTTAAAAATAGGTCTTGAAACAACATGTTTTACAATGATTCCTCAAATCATGGATCAATATTCATATGTAACTTAACATAAAGAACATAACAACACATAATCCATGCAGGCATAAAGAAGAGTAAGACAAAAGTTTTTTTGACAGAGTTCACCCCTCTTGGGCTACATCTCCAGGCCTATCAACATGAATAGACCACTCATATATTTAGTATCAAAATGAAGTACATAAACATTTAATACAAGTAAATATGTGGCTATTACCCCTACAAGGTAATTTTCTCTTACAAAGAACTCCCACAATAGGGGCAACTCAAAACATCTTCTACAAACATCACATACTTCAACTGAAATGAGCTCAAACATCATGTGAACCCTTCAATTCCACATTGAAGCACATAATAAAAACTTCATGTTAAGGGAAGTCAAACCTGAGCTGAACCCTGATGGTTACAACTACTGTAGTAACCTTTTGAAAGTGAGAATACCCCTAAAAGGTCTTCTCCATGCCCGAGTACATTTCAGACCTACTTCCAAACATTGATTGATCCATACACCTTTAGCCTCAAAACTATAAAAAGACTCTGTAGATATGCTTGAATAAGAAATTAATGGTTACCAATGGATTCAAAACATCCAAAAACCCCTAAGAAGCCTCTTTCTGCGCACAATTTGGATAAAATTTCAAAACTTTATGAGCTTCCAAGCTCTCTCATGAACGTGAATTATAACCATCCTACAAATTCGCCCTTTTGGCTAACTGTACTACCAATCTACCCTAAAAAACGCGAAAAGAGCGAGAATTTAGCCCTCCGCCAGTCCATTTTGTTGGATGTTAATTCTTCCTCTAACCCCTTAAGACCAAAAAAGTAGGTTGCATGGCCACATGAGGCTGTGGGCTAGGCCTTAATGTCCACCACTACCGGTTAAGCCCTTAAGTTTGGGCATACAGTTATATAGCGCCACGGGTCCGAGGGTTGGTCCTTAATGCCCACCTACCCACCGGAGCTCCCAAATATTGCACCTGTGGTAACATCGGGGTCATAGACCATGGGGCTAACCCCCTGTTAGAGTGCCTTTGCACCGAGCTCCCAAAACTTTGCTCCACCATGTTATATGCTGGTGGTTATGTGACCTTAGAGCTGGGGCTCATTAAGCTACGCTCCTCTGCACTGTGTGATGGCATATGGTCCCATGGATTGTGTTTTTGTGGGTGAAGATACCTCTAGCTTGGGCTAAGCCCTAGCCCTTAGCTCCCCTACCTGTGGGCTCGTGGTCGTGGGGTGGCCAGGGGCTAGGGCTTAGCCCTGGCCCCTTCCCCCAAATGCGCACACCATAAAATTTAAATAGGTATGGTGGCCTATGTGTAATAATAACTACCATGCACCCTAGCGGTAAGGTGTGGCATTGCTACTCGACCGATCCTGTGTTCGATCTGTATCGGGGTAGTTTGGCCCATAACAAATTTTAGTCCACTGTGGGGAGGCCGCATGGCAACCACCTATTGGCCCACATGGATCCAAGTTATTGGCCCACATAAAAACACCAAAAACCAACCATAACACATAAAATTTGAACCAATCTGAAGAGGATAAGTGGTAGCCTACCATTGTTCTGGGAAATCTAGTCAACATGTTCAGTCACCCCGCTCAGTCATCGTAACTGCAATTTTTTTTACTTGTTTGGGAAAATGATCAGAATGCAATATTGGGAGCATACGATATTGATTTTGAGCAATTCAAATTGTGTTAGATTCAGATTGCCGATTTCTTTGATTTGATGCCAGTTTCAAGAAGTTATGGGAACTTTCATTTTTGAGCTTAAAATTGATCACCTAATTACACCTCCCCAATAGGAACTTTTGGACTCCAAAAGTTACTTCCCTAGTCAATATAAAGAGGCTAGAACTCAAAAAATACCCAAAAAATCAATCCAAAATAAAAACTTTTCAATTGGTGTCCTTCAAGCCCCAATGAAGGCACTTCACTTATCATCGTCATGAAGACCTATTGTCCTGTTAAGAATCGAGCCATCTTTCTTATCGCTCTTGCGGGAACAAAATATTGATGAGTGGAATATGAACATTCTCTTTACTCTCATCTTTGCACGGCTCCAAAAAAACTTCATCTTGAAGTTTAAACTGTTGAAGACAAACTTGACTCCATCTTGGAAATCAGAAACAAAATAAATTTGCTTTAATTTCTTCAAGATGAACTTGTACATGAAAAGTACATTGTTGCAAAATTTTCCATGTTATTATTGACCTTGCCTACAAGACATAGTCATCTTATACAATATTAAAAATAAATATTCAATTCACACAAATTTCGAATCAAATACTTGTACCAGTGAACATATGACAACTTGTAGACAACTTTGAATGACAATCTTGTACATTCACAAAAGTCCTTAACATGTGGACTGTAACAAGTCAATACATACATCAATGAAAAACATATACTTGTTGAAGATAATGACAATAATGTTCACTTTACAAAAGTACCTAAATAGGTAATGAAAACAAGTATTTACAAAATTTTAGAAAATAACTTTACAATAAGTCTACCCAAATCTTGCCTCTCCTAGGCTTGTGGGTTCTCTTCTTGCACCATCTTGTATTGAACATTACTTAGGATTGTGGAGAGTCCTCTTTGCCACTTTTTTTTTCCCTTTTCTTATGCAACATAATCTCTTTACCTTTCTTTGAACGAATTTCTAGATGCAACTTCCAACATCATTCAGTGTCATGTCCATGCACCTTGCAATGAGCACATAAAAATGTCTTCTTGTTTGCTGACATAGAAGTTCTCTCATGAAAAAGGAATTCATTATGCTTGATGCCCAAAATTTGGTTCATTCATTTAAACATTATCATACGTTCCTCACATATAAGCATGCAATGGTCAAAAGAATCACAAAATGTACAAGGGTATTGATTCCACAAGTATTCAAAATTTCCATGCATTGGAAAACACTCTTGGTAGTTATACTTGTCTCTAGAGTTGTAGCTTCGACGATTGTTACAAGGTGGTGACATTTCATGCTCAGATGCTTGATGTCACTTAAGTTATTTGGATCATTCCCCAAACTCCTTTCTACCATATCCCATCCCATATGCTTCATTATCTCCTCAACCATAATTGGATTGGTAATCCCTTGGCCATTTATACTAAGACCTCCACCTTGGAAAGAAACTTCATACCTATGCCCTTGGAATGTTGCTCGAACGCTGCAAAAGAGTTGTTATGGATATAAATGGAAGGAGTGGAACTTGAGATGCTAATTACCTCCTTAAAATTGTAATTCATCTTTTCATCTTTTGATGATGACGATGATGGCCAACTTGTAGATGACTCTAGCCACCCACTCTTATCCACTGGAATATGGTGTGCTTCCTGAAGATGTTTTCAAAATGCACATGTAGCATCTTCCACATATGGTCCAAAACCACTATTTGAACTTGTTGGAAATACTAAGAGGGGGTGTGAATCGGTATTTCTTTTCAATTGTCATGTTTACTACTTAGATCACTTATAATTAGAACACAAAATGAAAAATAGGAATAAATACTTTTATTAGTCAGGAATAAAGAGGACTTCAATCCTCTTCTTTACAATAAATCAAGTACAATATAGTGTAGGGCTCCAACCTTAGATGAAGACACCAATCTCCAATATCTCAGGCTCCAACCTATATTTTTCTAAGCACCAACTTGGACTTCACGAGGCTCCAACCCTATCTTCCCAAGGCTCCAACCTTGTCACTTTGAGGCACAAACCTCTAGGGATCCAACCCTATCTCTAGTATAGTCTCCAACCTGATCTTCTTGAGGCGTCCTATCCTTTAGAGTTCCAATCCTTTGCTTCAATTCTTTAAGATAGCTTCAATGATTCTTGACAACTCCCAATATCATATACAACGAGCCCTCACAAGATCTTCTACATCAACCCTACCCTCAAACTATCTCAAAGGTACTTAGCTCATCAATTGACAACTTTTTCTTCTCATGAAGGTGTCACCTCAAATCTTCATGGTACCCAAACAAAATCTCCAAGGTATATTCAATAGGCAGCTCTACGAGTGTCTTCCATATCAAATTCTACAAGTCTTCCAAAATATATCAATGGGTTTCTCCTTCAACTGAGGTATGATACTCCAAGGTTGTCTTTAGGAGTTGGTCTTAAGGATTTCTTCAATAGGGTGCTTCCAAATGAAGGTCTAAGCAATACTCCTCAAACATTGATCTTCAAATAAGCTGGAAAAGATCCAAGGGGATTCTTCAAGGATTCCTACTTGGATCCTCTTAACACCCTCTATTCCTGCCTCCAAAAAAGGAACAAATTTTGCTTCATTGAATTCTGAAGATTTTCCCTCAAATAAAACAACTCTAAAGTGATGCCAATATTTGATCCATGTCTGAGTCTTCAAGGTGAAATCCAAGCCACCTACTAGTCCGAATTATTAAATTGAGCCTCAAAAATGGATTCGAGCTCCACAACAAACTATTCACACACTTGTCACAAATCCAAAATTGTAAAGCTTGTGATGAAGGTTTCGGGTTCTAAGAGAGAGCCTCCACAGGTGACCAAATTTTGCAACAAATTCTGAGGCTTTATATCACTCCAAAGCTATGGGAAAGCTTCTTCCTCTAGCTATTGTACCTTGCTCGTCTATTGGGCTAAATACCAATGCCTATTCTCACCCAACAACACTTTGTTCACTAAGGAATAGGCCTTGTCCAGTTACCTGTACCTAAATGCAACCCAAAACTGAGCTAAAACAGGTCTCAAAAGATGATTGTACCCAAGTCTGAATTTAAAACAATGCCATAGGACTGAAGAATACTAATCTAAGCTTAGTTCACAAGGTTGTAGCTGGTGTTTTAGGCCTGAGGCCTTATTGTACAAGTCACACAAAGGCTGCATTCTATTTTGTTTAGAGAAAAAACTCCTCAACACAAAAATTCAACCACAGATCTAGGCTTTTAGGTGAGAGTCCAAAAAATAGATGATTGTCCTAGTCCAAGTTCTCCACAAGCCTAAGGTAACCCAATCACATAATTTACCCAAACAGTTCAAACAATAAAATTTTGTGTCCTCCTCGACCTCTCATATGCTCTTATACTTCTTATTGGAATTGATCACCAAAATTGGATGGTGAAATGAAGTGTTTAGCGCCATATTTATACACATTTTTCTTTTTGACGAAGAGTCATGTCTATTGGCCAAGGGACATGAGCCTACAAGTCAGATTAGGTTGACTAGTCTTAAAAATATTATATTCAAAATTGAAAATTCATTTTCTCACAACCTATGAGGAGTTAGAAGGCGAATGATAGCTCGTTAGAAAGGGGAAAATATTCGATATAAGCTGTTGTCAATTTCAATCTTCAAAGAGGTCATTTTCCCATAAATAAAATTAATTTTGTGAAACAGTTATCATGGCAACCAATAATAATTTATGTCTTTGGAATTCAAGGTAAATTTGCCTATAATATTTTATGTCTTTGACAATAAGGGTAAAGGTTTATTCTTGAAGGCATCATTCAACAAGGCTGGGGATTATTAGGATTCATATCAATAAAGGATATGGTTTCATTCATGTATGTGAAATTATTATTCGTAGGCTTAGGGCTTCATTGTTCATGATGCATCATTAGTATTTTTCATGTATGTAGCATAGAGTTTCATATATGCATTTAGGGTATGCATAGGCTTAGGGTTAAGGCATATTAAATATGAAACAACGAATATGAGCATCTTCTAGAGCTTAAAGAATAAATGTATTTAGTGTTTTGTCATGTAGTAGGGAATGTGCATCATCTTCATTCTTAGGGTTTTCTCCTAGGGTTTAAATAAGGTTAGGGAAAAAGGTTATTCATGCATCATAATAATATTTGCCATTTCCAAAAATTCCATATTGACATCAATGAAAACTTAGACCAACAGTCTCCCCCTTTTTCATTGATGTCAATATTCTTTCCCTTTTAACAATTTCTCCCCTTCTAAAATCAATGGAAAATGGGGTGCCCACGTACCCCCCTTATCAAGTTGCTTCTTTACATGTTGCTCCATTGTATTTTATTCATTAATGATAGTTATCGGTGATAGATATGTTGCTCCCCCTATCATGGTGCTTGTCTTTAATGTACTTGCACCCCCTAAGCCTTTGCATGCCTTCATGGAAATGGATGAGGTAGATGATCAACCAACTTCCCCTACCTGCATAAACTCCTCTAGCTCTTCCTTTTGCTCAAGGCAAGAAAGATCGTTGCCTTGTAATCAAGTGGAAGACATATTCATAGTATCATGATATTCTTCAATGGAATTACTCTCGAGAGATGATCTATCAAGAGATGATTGTCCATGTGTGAATCATCGAGGGTTTCATAGGGCTCTTTATAGATAGATTATGCAAGAATAGTAAAAAATCACAAGCTCCCCCTAGCAGTATGCATGGTCTCCTTTTTGGAAGAATTTCACCATAAAAACTTGGAATATATATGCCAAAGATGTACCTATTAGATCAACAACAAGATTTGGTGTCTTGAGTGTTCAAGATGCTTTCTGATCCAATTTGCTTTCTTATCCAAACTTGTGTGACCTTCTTCTCTTGCTTGGTAGTCATGTTTTTAGCTTGGTTAAGAACCCAAGTCAAGTGACAATCACAAGCCATATGTCCAATGTTATGAAATTTGAAACATTTAGTTTTTTACATAAATGAGGAAGCGTTATTTCCTCCTACAAAGTTGCTTCTAGGAAACCGATGGGGACCATTATATTTTTTGTTGCAGTATGCCCTGCAATCCTCATGTGCCCAAAATTTTTACAAGAAAATCAATAACTAAAAAATATACTTTGGTACCTTCAGGATGGAGATTCCCTTGATGTACTTCTAAATTCATTATGTCTTGGGATTCGATCAAATTTATTACCTCGTGCATTCTTGACACCATCTAGATATATTCTTGGAAGAGTGTTTATTCCAATGTCTTCTTGACTCTTCTCCTTGCTTTTGTTGGAACTAGGGGCATCAACATTTCTTCCAATCTTCTCCATATCCTTGTTGTTTGAAGTATTAGGTTTGCATCATTCGTTTTTGAGGTTTCACCTACATAACCAAGACTAGATTTATCAAGAAGAGATCTTTGATGACTTAGGATGTCATATAGGATTTGGGAGCTCTTTAGACTCTTATTTAGATGATCAACTTCCTTTTTTAGGATATCAATTTCTTCTTTCATTTTCTTGCATTCCTCATCCTTATTTACTAGACTGATCTCTGTTTCTTCCTTCAACCTAGTTGTTTGACATGTTTCGACCTTGAGAGAGGTGATATATAATTTTAATTTGAGTATTTATTCATCCTTTTCTTATATTTGGCATGTCATGGTATTTCTTTCCTTTTATACTTCATCAACTTGTCCTTCTATGAGATTCCAAACTTCCATCACCCTTTCAGCTCCTTGTGCTTGTTTCTTTTCATTTTCCAACTCAGATATATGGGAGGAGACATATTCCTTGTATTGACCAATTTTTCCTTCAAGTTTTTTCAAGTCTTCGTGTCTTTATTCAAGATGGATTGACAAAGTGTCTTCCCTTTTATTTTATTATCCAATTGATTTGTCATGGATATGACTTCTTCATGATGCCTTTTCTTGTTTTGATGAAATTACTCCTTAAGCTTGGTGAGATCCTCATCTTTTTCTTGTACTTGAAGCTTGAAAATGTCAGCATCCTGCCTTTTCTTGTTAAGGTCATGGTAACCATCTTGCTCTTACTTCTTGAGCTCCTCATTTTCCCTTTTCAAACTATTAATCTCTTATAGGGCAGCTACAAGTTTTGCCTTAATATTTTCTTTGAGATCTTCAGTTTCTTCATCTTCTAGGTCTTCCTTGGTCTTGAAGTCATCATTCTTGTTTTCAACTTCCTTTACGTTTAGATTTCATTCTTTCTTTCCATCATATTCATGAATATAAGTCATGGTTAATGCTCTTTTTGAGTGAAGATATTGAAGTTTTTCCCACATACCTTTTGCCAATGAACATTTTTCCACTTTGGTATTTATAGGATTTGGTAGCCCACTCAAGATTGCCTTCATCACTTTTGCATTATATTCCTTAGATTCTTCTTCCATCATGCTTTCAGTAATCACTGATTCCCAGACTTCAAAGCCTTGAGACATTAAAGAATTCTTCATTCTTCCCTTCCATATATCAAAGTTTCCATTGAACAATGGAGCTTTCCCAATTTGCTTATCTTCTGCTTTCATGGTTGAAGAAGAGACATCTTTAGAAGGATTGGAGGCTTTCTTCCTTGGATTTTACATTTGTGTTCTAAGGATCTACCTTGAAAATGTTAGGCTTTGTGTGAAGGAACTAGCTCTGATACCAATTGTCGGAAATACTGAGAGGGGGGTTAAATCAATATTTATTTTCAATTTTATTTTTACTAGTTAGATCACTTATAATTAGAACACAAAATGAACAATAGGAATAAATAATTTTATTAATCAAGAATAACAAGGACTTAAATCCTCTTATTTACAATAAATCAGGTACAATATAGTGTAGGGCTCCAACCCTAGATGAAGAAACCTATTATCACTCCTCGAGATCTCCAAGGCTGAGGAAGAGTCCAGCTGAGGTAACCATATACCAATATTTTGACTTGGTAGCTAACCCTACCAAGCCGAAGAGGGCTCTCTCCAAAGGATCACAGCCAAGAGGGCTAGATATATTAGGGTTTTAGGCTAGATATAGTAGCTCGGGGTTTGTTTGATTTGATTTGGTTGGGGTAGTCAATGGGTGAGTGAATAAGGTCAAAGAGTGAACTAGGTCAGGGAAAAAGAGAATCAGAATTGCAAACATCTGATGGGGCAAGGTAGGCAAGTTAATTTAACACTTTATAGTATAGTGATGAGACAGTTTAGACTACTGAGGTGCTAAAAAGAGCATGAAGATCATGAATTCTTTTTAAACTGAAGAAATAAACAAATTATGATGATTTTCCCAAAACAAAGCATAAAAGATGAATTATGCTTATCACACCTTGAAAATCAAACATATTTAAAGTGAAATGGATCATGAAAGGTACATTCAAACATATGAAACTAAAGAGGAAACAATATCAAAGTACCATGCCACATGAATCCCACCAAAATAGTTGCAACTCATCTAATATATTCCATGTCAAAGTCTGAAATAGTAGTACACATCCAATGGAGTCCAACCTCTAGAATGACTAACAAAGTACATAATACAGGCCCAAAAAAAAACTCCTCCCAGCCTCAGGGGTCGAATCCATGAGAGGAGGAGAAGTTCCACCAAAAACTAAACTGATAGCTAGAGTGTAGGGTGGTCAAAATGACTCATCCCTCACTTTTTGGAAACTGATTCATTACATCACAATAAGAGTTTTCACCTAATGTATTTACCCTAGGTAACAATAAAAACATCATTATTACATTTACATCCATCAATTACATGGGCAAAAACATGATTTGTCAAGGTGAAACTGTCAAAACTAAGAAAATTTACAAATTGAAGAAACTCAGAAAATTTGTGTCGAAAGTGCAGCGCCACTGTCCTAAGCGCAGCGCCAACTTCAGCTCCACTTTTGAGGGGGTTCTCGGTGTCTAAATTGAGCCTAAGATAGCTCATTGGAAATCATATCCTGTCTAGTTTCCATATCTACCCTTAGTTTCCAAAATGGTCAAGTTTTGACCCTCCAAAAGTTGATTCTCCCAATACTGGTAAAAAACGCAGTGCCAGCCTCCAAAATAGGGCAAAAACATGATTTTTTGGGTGTTTTTTGACCTTTTCACTACCCAGTTGACCCAAAAAAGCTTAGCAAAGTAGTTTTTTTTACTGTATTTGGCCTTATGAATCCAATGGTGGTGGAAAATTTTCATTTGTAGGTCTCTAGGAAAAGTGCAACGCCTAGGGCATTGCGCTTTTGGTAGTGTGACTCGTGCACAAATTGCCCAAAATGCACAAAACTTCAACATTTCCCAAAATTGCTCAAAATTTTCCAAAATTTGGCCTGAGGAATGATGATGATGTGTGTCAAGCCTTGAGTGATGCCTCAGCAAGGATGTCAAGTTTATCTTCCTCCCTTTGCTTGGTTAGGGTTTCAATTTTCTCCTTTGCAGCTTTGAGTTTTGCCCTGGAAATCCTTTCTCTGTAGGCATAGTGTTTTGCCATCTTTTTATGAATTTCATTATCCCTTTTGGCCTTGTCTAGGAGCTTTTTAATATGGTTATTTACCCTCTCGAGCCAATGCTCCCGGTTCTCATTGATCATTTTGGAAAACTGTTCATTTAGGGTAAGCTGATTAGCTAGTTCAGCCTCTTTTTGTTTTTCTAGCTCCAATGCTCTTTTTAGGCCTCTAGTCCTTGGCCTTCTCCTTGGCACATGTTCCTCCAGCTATTCACCATATTCTCCATATGCTTCATCAAGTAAAGCCTTAGCCTTTTCAGCCTCCCTCTTTGCCTTGATGAGCTGAATCTCCATGAGCTCTTGTTTGGTATCATATTGCTTGTTCTCCTACTCTTAGTATGAAATGATGTATTTTTACCTCTGCAAGTGACCTAGAGCTTCCCTATGAGTGCATCCTTTTCTTTGATGACAATGCTTGTGTTCTCATTGTCATCATGCTCACTTAGGTCAACTAAGTCAAAATCTTGCTCTGTCTCATGGAGGTCCTCCTCCTGCTGCTGGATCTCTACCTCTGTCATCTTCTCCTTGCCCTTTTGTACCTGCTTTGCTAATGAAGAAGGCAAGGCCCCTCCCACAATATATGGGGCAAACACCTGCCTGTGGCCTCTCTAGTAAGTATGTGCCAATGTGCTCACATCTGTCCTCTTAGGCTTGATGACCTCAACTCAGCTAGGTGACCCTACATGATCATGAAATGGTGATGATGGCAGTGATAATGAGGGTGGCTGATCAGATGGAGGAATAGAAGTAGTGGGTTGAAATGAAGGAGGTATGGCTTCAACATGATGATCAGTGGGATGAGATGAAGAAGACATACCTTCAACATGTGGAGCTGGTGGAGCTGTGAAAATTTCATTGGCAGTGAAATTGTCCCATGAAATATGCAACTGATCAAGGTGATGAAGGACGATGATTTTGATCAATGAGTGATGGAAAAGGTTGTTCATCTGTTGTTCATAATCTCTCTTTTTCACAATGGAGGCCATTTTATCTATGCTTCTGAACAAATAGTATGGGATATTGAGGAATTTGACCCTTGTGAAGTGCATAAGCAGTCTAATATGGTAGGTATAAAGCCTAGAGAACCTAACTTCACAAGAGAAGTACTTCATGATGATTTTCATCGAGGGTGCATACCTATTAAGAAGGTAGGTAAAAGGGAACACCTTCATCCTTTCATTTCTGTACAGTGGTTTGATAAATGGTCCATAACACTGATCCTCCAAATCCTTTGATCTAAAACACTTCTCACCTATGTTTGGAATCCCTATGGAAACATCAATGATAGAACTAGACAAAGTGAAGGTCACTCCTGCAAGGGTTACTTGATTGTCTTTATGGTGTGATGCAAAGAGTCTGGTCAAAACTGGGTGATGCTAAACTCTTTCAATCAATTTGCAAAAGTCAAGGCAACCCACATACTGAAAACATGATACTGTCATGGGTAAAGCCATAAGTTCATTTATGCTAGTGGACTCCAACCTTAGGATTCTGCCTCCTTTGTGAGGCCTCCTCTGTTCCCTGTCTTCCTCTTCTTGTGTGTCCTCTTCTTCCATATAATCTTTGTCTTCCTCCATAATGTTTGTTCAAGAGACCCTAGTGATAAGGTAGGTGAGAATGGAAAGTGTGAATAGGTCTAGGGAATGGGGATAGGACTACAAAAATTTGGGGAGATGAGGAGGTGGGTTATGGAACCGTGGGAGGTGATGGGGGGTCAAAATTTGAAGGGAGTTGGAAATGAAAATTAATTTACAGGTTTATGGTAGAGGTTGCCTAGGGATTTTTAGAAACCTAGGTCTTAGGGTTTTGTAGGAAAAGTGTTTAGGGACTAAGGAAAGATAGTGTAAGGGCTGGGATGGTGTCAACAATGATGTAGGAAGGTATTGTATCGTCTTTGGGAAACAATTTTTAAGATAGGAGTGAATTTAGGGTTTTGTCCCTTGCCTAGGGACCAATTTTGCTTAGGATTCAAACACTAAGAGGAAATGTTGTTTGGAAGAGAAAATGAGTGGAAGAGAGGGTTACTTACTTGGTAGAGGAGGAAAACCCACTCTTATGGAGCTTTGAGAGGAGTTGGAGGTGTTTTTGTTCGTGCTTTGGAGGCTTATTGGGCAAAAGTGCAGCATGTAACCTAGAAACGCAGCGCCAGTGTTGGAAATCGCAATGCCCAAATCTCTAAGTGCAGCGCCTGGCTTCTAAGTGCAAAGCCTAGAAATTTTTATCCTCTAAACCTACAAAATCGATTTTTTTAGCCAACGGAGTGTGAGCTCTATCTTTGAGAGTGCAAATGGATTTTCTTTTGATGTCTTGGTGGCTTTTATACATCATGAAATTGATGTTTTGGACCTTGGGACCCAATTTCTCATTTTGTCATTCAATTTACCTTTGGAAACTATATCTTTACATTTGACCTTTTCTTCTAGAAATTGATCACTTGATATACATTGGCATACTTTGACCTTTGACTTTTGGTCCTTTGGCATTTTGGAACTAAGTTGACAACTTGAGAAAAGTCACTTATTACATATAATGATACGAAATTACATAAATATATAAAAAATAGGATTACATCTCTGTTTTTTGGAATAAAATTACAAACTGGAATGAAATTCTTACTTAAAATCAAAATTGGAACTTTAGCAACCATGGTTACATGCGTGTAAATCCTTATTTAATTGAAAAAGGGATATTATTTTGTTCACTCTCATACTTTGCTAGCCTTATGCAGTGAAATGGTGTTTTATTGGACCTTGGAAAATGAAACCTAGTGACCTAATGGGACCTTGAATGACTGGACTCCAAGTGGACTTGACTGACACAAAACATGATGAAATGAGCTTTTATACTCAATGTAAGCTTAGAAAGACACATGAAGGTGGACCAGCAAATATCGCTTTTTGTGAGGGGATGGGGTTTTAACTTGGGCTACCATTAGTGAGTAAATTTTTGCTTGAGGACCTAGGGGGAATGATAAAAATTTCAACATGGGACACTAATATGATATAAAATAGGAGTTTTGATCACTGATGGCAATATGCAAATAATGACTCTAACAAAACCAATCTTCAATCTCCCAGGCTTTAACCTGTATATTTCCAAGCATCGACTTGGACTTCACGAGACTCCAAACCTGTCTTCCCAAGGCTCCAACCTTGTCACTTTGAGGCACCAACCTCTAGGGCTCGAACCCTATCTCTAGTATAGGCTCCAACCTAGTCTTCTTGAGGACTCCTATCCTCTAGGGCTCCAACCCTTTTCTTCAATTATTTAAGATAGATTCGATGATTCTTCATGACCCACAATATCATCTGCAATGAGCCTTGACAATATATTCACCTTCAACACTGCCCTCAAACTATTTCCAAGGAACTTAGCTTATCAATTGACAACTTTGTCTTCTCATCAAGGTGTAACCACAACTCTTCATGGTACCCAAACAAAATCTCCAAGGTCACTTCATGATGACTTCACTGCATCATGGTCTTCAATAATTTCTCCAATACCAACTTCTACAAGTCAAATATCTTCAAGTATCTTACAAGGTATATTCAATAGGCAGCTCTATGAGTGTCTTCAATATCAACTTCTACAAGTCTTCCAAAAGATGTCAATGGGTTGCTCCTTCAACTATGGTATGCTACTCCAAGGTTTTCTTCAGGAGTTAGTCTTAAGGATGTCTTCAATAGGATGCTTCCAAATGAAGGTCTAATCAATACTCCTCAAACATTGATCTTCAAATAGGCTGGAAAAGCTCCAAGGGAATTCTTCAAGGATGCCTGCTTGGCTCCTCATATGAGTCTTCAATGCTAAATCCAAACCCTCCTCATATGAGTCTTCAAGGTTAAATCCAAACCCTCTATAGGCCTGAATTATTAAATTAAGCCTCCAAAATGGATCTGATTTCCATAACAGACTATTCACACACTTGTCACAAATTCAAAATTGTAAATATTATGATCAAGGTTTCTAGTTCTAAGAGTGAGCCTCCAAGGGTGACCGAAGTCTACAATAAATTATGAGGCTTTATATCACTCCAACACTGTGGAAAAGCTTCTTCATCTAGCTGTTGTACCTATCTGGCCTATTGGGTTGAATAACAACCCCTATTCTCACCCAACAACACTCTGTTCACTAAGGAACATGCCTTGTCCAGTTACTTGTACCTTAACCGTAGCACAAAACTTAAGTAAAACAGGTCTCAAAAGATTATTATACCCAAGTACGAATTTAAAACAGTGCCACAGGATTGAAGAATACTAACCCAAGCTTAGTTCACAAGGTTGTAGCTGATGTTTTAGGCCCGCGACCTTCTTGTACAAGTCACACAAACGCTGCATTCTGTTTTGTGTAGAGAAAAAACTCCGCAACACCAAAATCCATCCACAGATCTAGGCTTTTATGTGACAGTGCACAAAATAAATGACCATCCTAGTCCGAGCTATCCACAAGCCTAAGGTAACGCAATCACATAATTTACCCAAATAGTTCAAAATTTAAGAGAGTCTTTATCGGTGGAATAGGAAAGAAAACTTTTAATGCAACTATTTTTTTTTATTTCATTTTCTATTTTTACGCCAAGAAACACTCTAAAGTGTAGTATGGGGTAGATGTCATAAATACTTGTATGGTATCCATTCATTCATATATAGAGAGTTAACCCACAATGAGTGGTGGTCTGGTCAAAATTTAACTCTTTCTCGGTGGTGTGGCAAAAATATGTGGAAATTTTATTTGTGGTCCTTGGAATTACAAAGTAGTGTTTATCGGGGAAATTTTGAAAGCTTTTATCGGTAATCTTCTTCCGTAAGGGAAGATGTTTAAGAGAGTCCCCACGAGTACGGAAAAATTTGAGTCTTTATTGATGGGCATTGCGTCCACGACAATGAAAAATTTTAGAGAGTCTTATTAAGGGATATTATTAAGAATAACATTTTTAAGAATAATAATATATATATATATATATATATAATATATATATATATAACATTTTTTTAATATATTTATTTATTGAATATTCTAATATACATACCAAATTTGAATTTATTTTCTAAGTCTTACTAAATTTGAATTTATTTTCCAGTCTTAGCGGAGCACTTAATGGATTAAGTTGGAGAATATAATTCAAAATTGATTTATACGTAGAGCAGGGTACTGAACGTAGGATGCACCTTCAGTTTCTGTCGAGACACCAGTAGGCTGCACCACATAGATGGCAACATCTTCCCAAAGTAGAATTTCAATGGAAAACTGACCTTTTTCGATATTTCAATGATCACAAGATGTCATCAAACTTGATGCTCAATCTCTTCTGAACCGTTGCTTCTAAAGGATTCTCCTCTGCAACTGAAATACAATCCTTATCCTCCTCGACTTTGATAGCCTCTTTGAGTTCTGTCGGCCTACGTGACGGTAAAACCCGAACACATCTCATCGCTATTTTGGCAACATTGCTCACAGATTTCATGTCGTAACCTCCATACAACCTCTTGTCTATCACGTCTATTATCTTGCCACCGTTTTCATCGGTCGTTAGTAGATACGGTGTCACCTGTAAATATGTCACGCCAATACTTATAGTTGGTCTATTCCGTTGCAAGTGTTGTTAAATATTTATATTTTGGATGATTGATAATAAGGTTCCTTACCCATCGAACAATGTTTAGTTCTTCTTCAGGTAAATTTGTATCTATGGGTGCCCTACCGGATAATATCTCTAACAACACCACTCCAAAGCTATACACATCACTCTTCTCCGTCAACATTTTGAGGGTTGAAATACCTGTGAAAGTTTGTCACCAACAAAAATTAACAAATACAGTACGATTGCCTCTACTCTTAATAAAAAATATTGTTGCAAAGAGAGTAAGTTACATACTCTGGATCCAGATATCCGAATGTTCCTTTCACTACAGTGGTAACATGAGTAGCCTCCCCATCAATTGTCATTTTTGAAAGACCGAAATCCGCCAATTTCCATTCAAATTGGTGTCCAAAAGCATGTTGGCGGTATTGACGTCCCTGTGAATTATCTTCGGGTTGCAACCCACGTGCAAGTGTTCCAGGCCTTTGCATAGAATACTGTTACTTATTGATTTACTCCTATTTTACAGTAATCAATACTGAAAACAATGAGCGTTAAAAGAAATAGTTACCCTGCGCTGCATCTAAAGCTATTTTGAGCCTTCTTTTCCAATTTAAATCCGAATTTTCTGCACGAGGACATGGACAAGAAAACAGGGAACAAACACTTGTCGTTACCCTCGCCTATTCTATGGACTGCAAGAAACATATTTTCCAGCAATATAATTTACCGTGAAGGTGGTCTCTTAGGAACCTCCTGACATGTGCTCGTAGATCAGCATAGCTCCTTTGGTTTCATTACAGTATACCAATAAGGATACTAGATTCCTGTGACTGATTTTAGAAAGAAGATCAACCCGTTGCTGATGAGATGCGTATTTAATGGTTAGGGTGCAGCCAAAACTGAGATTCCTATAATGGACACAAATTGAACCTTATTATATGAATGAATGACCTCATTCATTCAAGAACTCGTGAATCCCTTGTCAAGAAAACATTGAAAGCACTTTCACAGCTATAGCTTTTCCGTCTAGCAATTCACCAAAGAACACCGATCCAAATCCACCTCGTCCAATCTCCTCACTAAAGTTTTGTGTGGCCACATTTATTTCATGTAGAGTGATGTTGAAGGGGCTACGTTCACCAAACAGAGGCATCGGGCAATCTTATTATTAATCAGGAGATTACAAAATAATTATTTTTCTCACATTCTCTAACTCTATCCCAATATCTGTACGGCCATATATTTTATAGCCAAGAGAATCTAACTGACTTATAAATCCTCTCACAATATATATAGGATGCATTAACTCTTTCCCAACAAAATATAGCTAATATAGCAACAAATCCTATTGTTGTCACCTACATGAGATTTTTTGCCTAATTTATGAAAACCCAAAATCTCAACAATCTCCACCTTGACAACAATTAGCGTGATACCCTGTTTCTTTATTATTTTTATCTTTTCTGCAAGCCAAGAGAAGCCAAACACCAACGTAACTTCTCTAACAAAACTGGTTTCGTGAACATGTTAGCATAGTTCTCCTTTGTATGCACCTTTTCAAGAGAGACTCCCCTTTCAGTGATAACCTGTCTTACAAAATGGTACTTGATCGGTATATGTTTTGATTTACTATGATAGGCTGGATTATTAGCCAAATGTATTGCACTTTGACTATCACAAAATAACTTGATGTTGTACTTCAACCTACCAAACTCACCAAACAAGCCTTTCAACCAAATCGCTTCTTTACAAGCATGAGAAGCACCAATGTATTCTGCTTCAGTAGTGGATAAAGCAACAATGTTCTGTAGCTTTGACATCCAGCGAATAGCTCCACCTGCAAGAGTAAAGACATACCCTGATGTTGACCTTCTCTTATCCAAATCACCTGCAAAATCGGAATCAACATATCCGAAAACAAATTCACTATTCTTATTATAAGTAATACAATAATCACTTGTGCCTCTCAAATACCGAAGTACCCATTTCACTGTTGACCAGTTTTCTTTACCTGGATTTGCCATATACCTGTTGACAACCCCAACTTCATGTGAAATATCTGGTCGAGTACAAACCATCACATACATCAAACACCCTACTACATTGGCATATAGAATTCGAGACATATATTCCTTTTCTTCATCTGTATTAGGACATAAACTAGAAGAAAGCTTAAAATGGGAAGCTAAAGGGACATGCTTCACATTGTTCATACCAAACCTCAATAGTATTTTCTCAATATACTTCTGTTGTGATAGCCACAGCTTACCATTGCTCCTGTCTCTGAAAATCTCCATCCCCAAAATCTATCTTGCTGCTCCTAGATATTTCATATCAAATGTCCTTGCCATCTGAGCCTTTAACCTGTTGATCTACTCTATGCTTTTTCTTAACGCAGTTGAATCCCAAAAATGATATCTAATATAATGCACTGCGTAAATCCCCCATACTTAAAAGCATATCGTCAACATACAACACTAAGATAATGAATATGCCATTATTTAATTGCTTAAAATAAACACAATGATCATATTCACTTCTTACATATTTCTGACTCAACATGAAATAATCAAACTTCTTGTACCACTGCCGAGGCGACTGCTTCAGGCCATACAATGACTTCTTGAGCCCACAGACAAATTTCTTATTGCGATGTTGAACAAACCCTTCTGGTCGTTCCATATAAATTTCCTCATCTAAGTCTCCATGTAGAAATGCAGTCTTAACATCTAATTGCTGCAACTCTAAATCAAGCAAAGCGACTAATGCTAACACAATTCTAATTGAAACTATTTTAACAACTGGTGAAAAATCTCATGAAAGTCAATGCCAGCTATCTGAGAGAACCCTTTTGCGACCAACCTCGCTTTGTACCTGTCCTCTGTATCATTCACACCCCGTTTCAGCTTGAAAACCCATTTACACCCCACAGTTTTCCTGTTTTTCGGAAGTTCAACCAGATCCCATGTACCATTCTTACCTAAGGCCATCATTTCATCCTTCATGGCTGCTTTCCACTTGTCACTTTTCAAACCTTCTACTACTTCCTAATAGCACAGAGGTTCATCGTAATTAGCGGTAAATGCAACTAAAGTAACATAATCATCATACCTTTTCGGTGGCCGTTTGATTCTTGTAGACCTCCTTAAGGATGTTTCTGGTGCTTCCTCAATTGGCTGAATACCATCTGTAGGAACTTCTTGATGATCAGTATCTGAGACCTGTTCATGATCTATACTTGAACCTTGTTCATGATCTGATTCTGAAATCTGTTCATGACTAGTATCTGAACTATGGTCATCATGCCTATCATTAGAATTGTTGTCAAACTGAGTGTGCTGAAAGTCAGATACATCATCCTATTTCAATTTATTATCTACATCTAACTGTACAAGAGAGGATTCATTAAACTTTACATCTCTGTTGATGATGATTTTGCGGGTAGTAGGATCCCACAATCTATATCCCTTTGTTCCATCACCATACCCAACAAAAATATACCTTTTAGACTTTGGATCTAATTTAGTTCGCTGATGTTTAGGCACTAGAGCATATGCATCACAACCAAACACTCTGAGTTTAGAATAGTAACAAGGGTGACTTTTCCATACCTCTTGAGGAATCTTGCAACCAATTGCCGTTGACGGTGACCGATTTATCACATAACAAGCCGTAGCTACCGCTTCTATCCACAACTCCTTCTGCAAACCGGCGTTACTCAACATACTCCTTGCTCTCTCTAAAAGAGTCCTATTCATGCATTCAGCAACTCCATTCTGCTGAGGAGTATACACCGTGGTCTTATGTCTCTCGATCCCTGCATCCTTGCAATAGTTGTCAAACTCCTTGGAAGTAAATTCACCACCATTTTCAGTTCTTAAACATTTTATTGTTCTACCAGTGCTGTTTTCTACCAATGCTCTAAACTGCTTGAAAACTGTAAAAACATCATACTTCCTTTTCAACATGTAGACCCACACTTTCCTAGAAAAATCATCAATAAATGATACAAAATATGACGAGCCACCATATGAGATTGTAGGGGCTGGACCCCAAACATCTGAATGGATATAGTCAAGTATTCCTTTACTAGTATGTTTTCCTGTTTTAAATTTTTGCTTACTTTGTTTTCCAAACAGACAATGCTTACAGAAATCTAACTTTCCAGACTTTAGATTTAGAACTAACTTGCGATTAGCCAAAAATTTTAACCCTCTTTCGCTCATATGGCCCAACCTTTGATGCCATAAGTGAATGGAACTACTGTCATGTTCAGACACCGTAGACACATGATCTGACCCTGTACTTCCTTCTAACTGAAATAGATTTCCTACCTTCTTAGCTTTCATAACTAGTAAAATGCCTTTGTAAATTTTCACTACTCCACCTTGAATTACAGTTTTATATCCATTTGTATCAAGTGCTCCTAGTGATATTAGATTTTTTCTTAAATTTGGTACATGTCTCACATCAGTTAACATTTTGGTTGTCCCATCAAACATTTGCAGCTGTATACTCCCAATTCCCACAATATTACATGTTACATCATTACCCATGTACACGACTCCATCATTAATTGATTTATACGTCTTAAACCATTCTTTATGAATACACATGTGGTTTGATGCACCAGAATCTAACAACCAATGTTGATCATGATTTGACAAATTAACTAATAATACTTCGTCACTCATACTTGAACCAGATACCGAACCTGTATCTGTCGTATTTGCCTCCTTCTTCTCTGTCGAAGAATCTTCTTTAGAAGTTTGCTATCGCTTCCAGCAGTCCTTCTTCAAATGCCCCGATTTGCCACAAAACCAACACTTTACCTTACTCTTCTTCCCTTTCGACTTTGAACGTGAGTCACTCTGCCTACTAGAGCATCTTTCTTTAGAACGACCTCTGACCATCATTGCTTCTGATGTAGAGGTTTCTAAATGCGACCTTCTCCTTGTTTCTTCAGATAATAAAGATGCAACTACATCATCAAACTCAATGGTTTCTGATGAACTAAGACTTATAGAAGTAACAAAATGATCCCATGACTCGGGCAACAAGCACAATAAAGTAATAGCTTTATCTTCGGATTGAAATTTTACTTCTATACTTTCTAATTGCACTGGAAGAGTATTAAAAGAATTCAAATGATCAGCAATCGATGTACCTTCCTTCATTCACAAACTATACAATTGTCGCTTCAGGAGAATCCTATTGGTTAAGGATTTTGTCATCTACAGCTTCTTAAGTTTCGTCGACAAACCAGCAACTGTTTTCTCCGACACGATATTAAACAAAACATCATCCACCAAACACAGCCCAATAGCCCTCACCGCTCTTTCATCCATCTCGTCCCACTCATCATCTGTGATGTTGTAAGGCTGTTTGGATTTGCCCATCAACGCCTTTGCCACACTTTGTTGCACAAGCAGATCATACATCTTCACCTTCCAGATCTTGAAGTTGTTTTTTCCATTAAACTTCTCGATCTCAAAATGAGCACTCTGAGTTTTTGCCATATTGTATCAACCAAAATACAATCTCCAATTCCAACTTGTTAATGAATCAAATTAATATCTAATAACAAATGACTTCGGCTTCTACTGTAGTGTCTTTATTCTATCAAAAAAAAAAAAAAATCGCTCTGTTGTACAAAATGTAAGTTATAAAATAAAAAACCAAATAAAAAATCGCAGTTCTACCAACACATTTCTCGGTTGGCACTCCGAAGAGGACTTGGTGCTACCAAAACAACAGACGATGCGCGCCGAGAGAAAAATCGCTCTAAGTAAATGGAAAATTGGTGCGACTTTTCCCCTCGGATCCACGTCGATCGGGATCTTGGCACCCTGGCGCGACTAATAAAGTCAGATCCGTGCCGATTGGCGCTTTTATTCCCCGGTTATCCGTGCCAATCCATTCACTGGATATTATTGGCGCGACCGTTTCATCAGAAACTGCGCCAATCGCCAAACTCCCCCGACAGCGATCCTGTCACACGCACGCACCCGCTCCAACACGCTCTGATACCAATTGTTGAATCATAACAACGCACAGCGGAAACTTAAAGACAAAATACAGTATAAAAATTATACACAATAGACACAATGATTTAACGTGGTTCACCCAACCAATCTGGGCTACGTCCACCAAACAGAGGCATCGACAATCTTATTATTGATCAGGAGATTACAAAATAATTATTTTCCTCACACTCTCTAACTCTATCCCAATATCTTTACGGGCATATATTTTATATCCAAGGGAATCTAACTGACTCATAAATCCTCTCACAAAAAATATAGGATGCCTTAACTCTTTCCCAACAAAATAGAGCTAATATAGCAACAAATCCTATTGTTGTCACCTACATGAGATTTTTTCCAAATTTATGAAAACCGAAAATCTCAACAAGTGAAGGCACGGGAGTTTGTCGGATTTGGCACCACAATCATTGAGTATTTTGCAAATCATCCACATTTACAGATCATCTTCCATATATTATAAGGAAAGGATTTTCATGAAGGGTAATAGAAATATTATACAATTTCTAACATTGACCTTGGTTTAGAAAAGGGTTTGTTTCTTTTTCAACCCCACTCCTTCCAATTGCTCCATTTCCCCATAATATTTTGCGCTGCATAACAATACCCGCTGTCAATGCTAAAACAATGATTCCGTTGAGTGTTATTCCGAGGACAACCTTCAGTTTAATCCGCCGATTGTTATTCGGCTGAGAATTTGAGTGGTGTGGAAAGCACTCCTTAGTCATACGTAGGTAGGGGTTTCCTGAGTAACTGCTGATAAAAATGGCAATGTCTGTAATACTGAAAATAAAACCCACTGATCAGCTCTACGAAAGAGATTCTGAACAGGAGAGTCTGGCTCTACAAAACGCTCTACATTGTTCATGAACATTACACATTAAATACATTGTTTATCAACATTACACATTAAATAGAATACATAGTTTTAGGGAAGTTAGAACAACATCTTAAGAAATAGAAACTAATGCCTTTCTTGAAGCTATGTGAACAAACTCTAGCTATTCTAGGATATTCTCCATTATCTTCAACACTCCCCCTTAACGGAGAATGGGTTCACATATATGCCTAACATCTCCCTAAACATTTGAAATTTTACTTTTCCAAGGGGCTTAGTACAAATGTCCGCAACATTATCACATGTATTACAATATTCCAGATGAATTTCTTTTGACTGCACTTTCTCCCTTACAAAATGGAATTGAGTATCAATATGTTTAGTGTTTTTGTGAAACACCAGATTGTTGGCCAACTTGATTGAACTTTGATTGTCGCATTTGATTATTGTTGCGGCTATTCTTCCCCAACATCCTAGAGAAGTCTCCGCAACCAAACCGCCTCGCATGTTGCCACACACATGGCTTGATACTCTGCTTCTGCTGAGGACAAGGAGACCGTGTTCTGTTTCTTGCTGCTCCAAGTGATCACCCCGGATCCAAGATTGAATGCATAACCTGTTATAGATCTGCGATCATCTACATTTCCTGCCCAATCTGAATCTGCAAATCCTGCCAGTATAACATCAGAAGAGTCAAAGTAAATAATTCCATAATTTACAGTACCTTGTAGATACCTCAAAACATTCTTTGCTGCATTCCAGTGGCTTTCAAATGGTTTAGACATAAATTGGCTTAACACATTGACTGCATAAGCCAAATCAGGTCTAGTGGTGGTTTGGTAGATTAAAATCCCAACCAGTTGTATGTAAAGTGTTGCATCCGCCGCTTTTGAGCTATCCTCAACCTGCAATTTGATGTTCTGCTGCAATGGTACCAGTGCAGACTTGCACTGATCCATTCTAAATTTTTCTAACAGGCCTTTGACATACTTTTCTTGAGATAGAAATGTTTGACCTGAATGTCTCCAGATCTCGTTAGCTGACTTACCTTCTCTGATGTGTGGTATAATGCAGTCTTTCACTGACATCTTTAACATTGTCCTTCCTTTTCTTTCTCGTTTCTCCCATTCTGGGACTGTTGCAGATCCAACTGCGGGCATCAGCTCATCCCCATTCACAATCTGCCAAGCACTCTGCGCTTCTAGTAGAGTCTGCATCTTAAACTTCCAATTTGCATAATTGGAACCATCGAGCTTGTTATGCTTGTTCATGCATGCTTCAAATATGTTGTTATTCATCTTGGCGATTTAGAAAAAAAATTTGACAGGTAAAAAAATGTTAAATTTACCCTAGATCTGTGACAGAGACAGATCACTATTGTTAGATCTCACAACACATATGCAGATCTCTGTGGCTTTCTTCTCAGCCTCCAGACAACCTCCTGTTGTCAGCTACAACCTTGTTCTTGGCTTCCCCACTCATCTTCTCTCACAACTACAACCTTTTTCTTGGCTCCCTTTGCAATTTCTTTGATTACACACTCGTCGTTGATATTTTCCCAATATCCGAGACTAGTCGCTGAAATACGCCCAATTGCAGAGACCGTCGCAGTTTTTCATCAATTTTCTGCGACTGTCGCGGTTGTACACCTAAAAATTGTGACGATCTAAAATGAAAAAATCCGGAATTGAATTAGTGATCGTTGCGGCTATCCAATCAAAACCTGCGACGATTTAATAGTGATCGTCGTGACTGTCCACTCAAAACCTGCGACGATTTCAGTTTAAAGAACAACCCACCAGCCAGCGTACAGGTTCCTCAGCCCTGACGCTCTGATACCCTGATAAAAATGGCAGTGTTTGTATTACTGAAAATAAAACCCACTGGTCAGCTCTACGAAAGAGAGTCTGAATGAGGAGAGTCTGGCTCTGCAGAACGCTCTACATTGTTCATCAACATTACACATTAAATAGAATACATAGTTTTAGGGAAGTTAGAACAACATCCTAAGAAATAGAAACTAATTCCTATCCTGAGGCTACGTGAGCCAACTTTACCTATTCTAGGATATTCTCCATTATCTTCAACAACTACAACACATCGAATGGATATTTTCCATAAATGGCATGAAGTCAGATTAATTAACTCGATTGATTATTTTCATATGGGGCCAAATGTTTAGTGTGGAAAAGAAAATAAATTTTGAACCTCAAAATCTTAACTTGGGGGTGTGTAAAAAAATAAGAAATATAAAATAGGATGCTATTACTTCAATTTTAACGAATAGT
Organism: Pinus taeda; assembly: GCA_000404065.3. Taxonomy (NCBI): domain Eukaryota; kingdom Viridiplantae; phylum Streptophyta; class Pinopsida; order Pinales; family Pinaceae; genus Pinus; species Pinus taeda. Next base: position 35,553 of record APFE031396181.1, on the reverse strand, counting down.
TGACGACAAGTCGCTTAGGGATTTCACCGTTGAATTCATTGTTTGCTATATTCTTGTACTAAAATAGGATGAGAATATTTAGCGCAAAAACCAGAGAAGCTGTTGTTTGTATTTCTTAAATATCTGCAAAATAATCCCAATAAAGAAAACACGTAAGTAATAGTGCCTCCAAAATGGCTAAAGTGATTATATTTGGCATTGGTCCTATAAAATGATTCTTGTTTAAATATAAATAATGTTCTCTTGAAATTTTAATAAGAAAGATTCATATAACAAAATTATATTATATATAATATATATATATATATATATATAATATATTATATATATATATATATATATATATATATTTATATGATTTAGGAAACAAAATTATATTTTTAATTAATTTTCCATCAAGTTTTTAGAGGCGAGGGAGCAACGATATGGAGGAGAGGCTTATGTGTTAGAATTAATGGCGAATAGGCTCTTCTTGTTACGTAGTTGTGATTTTCCTTTTCATAGTGATTCAATTCCTATTCTTCAGGGACATGATTTGCTGTCCCTAACAAATTGTGTCTATTTAATATTGGAGATTAATGTGAACCCTATGTGGCATTTTTCTTGAGGTAGCTCCTGGTGATCCGTACCTGTGAGCTCCTCTTGTTTGGTTTCTCATTTCATGTCTTCCCTTCGCTACTATTGACATGGTATCAGAGTTGCAGGGCTGTTAATCCTGTATGTCGAGTGAATGGTGTGACTAAGGCGAAATCATTGCATAGTTTGGGTGGAAAAATGTGATGATCACACTATAGCACTTCACCCATAGTTCAGTTTGAAAATTCGGCACAACGTCGCGACTCCGTCCTGAATATTTGTGAAGAGCTTCGCAACTCCTTGGTGGATAAGGGCGTCGATTCGTCATGGAAACAAAAAAAGAGCTACATATATTATTTTTTGTGGTCAGCTGTGTATTTGAGAAGCTTACTAGACTGTTGTGTATGCGTGTTGCTGAGGAGAGTTGATGGTGTGGTGTCTGTTGGATGCCGAGGTGACACGAGGAGGTGTGGAAGCCGGATCACCAAGAAAAACTGTTGAGGAGGTGAGGAGGCTGAGATCGCGGAAGAAGCCGACTGTGTGTGGCTATGTGTGAAACTGGTGAGGAATGCCACGGAGGCCACGTAGAGGCGTCGCCTGCTGATCGACCTTTTTTTACACACATTCACTTAGTGTGGGCTAGTATCAAGGACCCAACCTCTGAATTATGCGATGGTGTAGTTCTCATCTTCGTTTTTTGAGGCCGCCATTACTATGACCCCTACCATTTGTTTTCATTCCTAAGTTGATTGGCTTCCATGCTGGTATGGTGAACTTTGGTGGGGTGAAATCGTTCGAATTGGTGAAATCATTGTTTCCTGATAAGATCTCGATCAATCTTCCATGCATAATTGGCACAAACATTAATGGTCCTTCACGCATTAATGATCTTCTGGTTGCTGCGTTTTGTGGCTCCTATTTAATTTGTCTATGATCTGAGATCCTTCGACACTAAAAGTAATTTTTTGTTCGTTAACCATCGGATATCGAGATTTGGTGCCCAAGATCATATTGTAGATCATGTTGGTATCCAAGATAGAAATCATTGCTTTAGTGCAGATGAAAATCACGGTTAGTAGATAGTGTTGTGTTGATGTTGTTGTTGTGGATTTGGCATTTCCTAGTTTATTTTTTTTAACAAAAGATCAGAGTTGTTTATAAATTAGTGAAGTTCTTTTTATTCATTCAAAGATGAATAATCAAATTGATGAAGCTTATTTCAATGAGATTAATAAGCTTTATGGTTCCAATTACAGCAATTGGAAGTTTAAGCTCCAGACTCTGCTTGAGGGACAAAATGCCTATGGCATTGCCACTGGTGATGAGGTCAAGCCGACTATTGCAACTGGTGGATCAAATACAACAATTCAAGATTGGGAGAAAAGGGAGATGAAGGCAAAGTTTCTCCTCAAGTTATCAGTTAAAGATTGCATCATCCCTCACATTCAGGAGTGCAAGATAGTGAATGATATATGGACGATTTTCAAAGAAATGTACGACATCAAGAACACTAGTCGAACTTTGTACCTTAGGAAGAAGATTCTCTCCATCAAGAGGGAGGAGAATGAGTTTGTTTCTTCATTCATATCCCGGATAAAGAAGGTTAAAGATAAACTAACTGATATCGGTCAGACTGTGGCGAATGATGATTTGGTGACGATTACCATGAACAACATGATGGATGATTATCAGATGTTTATAATGGGATTGAATGCAAGAGAAAAGCCTCCAGGCTTTGAAGAGCTTACCGGGATTTTTCTACAAGAAGAGGAAAGGAGGTTGTCTCTCACACCTCAAAATCCAGATCTTGCATTGTTCACCAAGTTCAATCCGAAAGGGAAAGCAGTGGTTGACCATAGGAAAGGCAACATATCACAAAAAACAACACCACAAGGTATGACCTCGCATAAACATGACTATGCTCCTAAATTTTTTTATTGTGGTAAGATAGGCCATATTGCTAAATTTTAACATAAGAAAAAGGCTGATGGGGAGAGGTACAAGCAGAGAAGACATGCAGGTTATCTGGCTGATGCAGATCAGAACCAGGATGTCAGATTATTTAAGGCTAAGACTGCACTAGCCACTAAGGAGGATGAACAGGATATTTGGTTCATAGATTCTGGAGCGTCCTCACATATGACAAGTAAAAGACAATGGTTCAGAAATTTTAGAGAATCCAACACTGGAGTAAAAGTATACCTTGGAGATAATAGAGGGTACGATATCAAGGGACATGGAGATGTCCTTGTTATTCTGCCCGATGGAAAGATGAAGAATATATCTGATGTGTGATATGTACCTGGTATTAAGAAGAACCTGATTTCTGTATCAAAAATTACAGATCAGGATCTCAAGGTAGAATTCTTTAAATCTTATTTTATTGTTAAAGACTTGTTGGACTAGATGAAGCCTATTGGTATAGGTGTTCATATAGGAGGACTCTACAAACTGGATGTGAAGAGTACATCACAACAAGCATTGATGTCATTGGATAAGTCTGCTGAAAATTTGTGGCATCAACGACTTGGGCACATCAATTTCAGTGACCTTCTTCTATTGTAGAACAAAGGTATGGTAGATGGTCTTCCTATTTTGGAAAAGTTGCATATTGGTTGTGAAGCATGTGCATTAGGTAAACAACATAGAGATGAATTTCTTGTTGTTAAAGATAGGAAACAGAGGGATACACTCGAACTTGTACACACTAATTTATGTAGGCCTATGCAGACAAGATCTTTAGGTTGGGCCTACTATTTTCTAATCTTTGTTGATGATTGTACAAGATTCACATGGGTGTATTTTCTTAGACAAAAGATTCATGCCTTTGAGTATTTCAAGCAGTTCAAGAACATGATCGAAAAGCAGATTGGAAAGTTCATTAGGTTTCTTCGATCAGATCTAAGCAGAGAATTAAAGAAAGGGGATTTCATCAAATACTGCAAAGAGCATGGGATACAACAAAAGTTTACAACACCTTACACTCCTCAGCAGAATGGACACCTAAGAGGAAAAACAAAACGAAGGTGTTCGTATAGGAGGACTCTACAAACTGGATGTGAAGAGTACACCACAACAAGCATTGACGTCATCGGATAAGTCTGCTGAAAATTTGTGGCATCAATGACTTGGGCACATCAATTTCAGTGACCTTGTTCTGTTGTAGAACAAAGGTATGGTAGATGGTCTTCCTATTCTGGAAAAGTTTCATATTGATTGTGAAGCATGTGCATTCGATAAACAACATAGAGATGAATTTCCTATTGTTAAAGATAGGAAACAGAGGGATACACTCGAACTTGTAAACACTGATTTATGTGGGCCTATGCAGACAAGATCGTTAGGCGGGGCTACTATTTTCTAATCTTTGTTGATGATTGTACAAGATTCACATGGGTGTATTTTCTTAGACAGAAGAGTCATGCCTTTGAGTATTTCAAGCAGTTCAGGAACATGATCGAAAAGCAGATAGGAAAGTTCATCAGGTTTCTTCGATCAGATCAAAGCGGAGAATTCAAGAAAGGGGATTTACAACACCTTACACTGCTCAACAATATGGAGTAGCTGAGAGGAAAAATAGAACAAAGGTGTTCGTATAGGAGGACTCTACAAACTAGATGTGAAGACTACACCACAACAAGCATTGATGTCATCGGATAAGTCTGTTGAAAATTTGTGGCACCAACAACTTGGGCACATCAATTTCAGTGACCTTCTTCTATTGCAGAACAAAGGTATGGTAGATGGTCTTCCTATTCTGGAAAAGTTTCATATTGATTGTGAAGCATGTGCATTCGGTAAACATCATAGAGATGAATTTCCTGTTGTTAAAAATAGGAAACAGAGGGATACCCTCGAACTTGTACACATTGATTTATGTGGGCCTATGCAGATAAGATAATTAGGTGGGGCCTACTATTTTCTAATGCTTATTTATGATTGTACAAGATTCACATGGGTGTATTTTCTTAGATAGAAGAGTCATGCCTTTGAGTATTTCAAGCAGTTTAGGAACATGATCGAAAAGTAGACAGGAAAGTTCATGAGGTTTTTGATCAGATCAAAGCAGAGAATTCAAGAAAGGGGATTTTATAAAATACTACAAAGAGCAGGGGATATAGTAGCAGTTTAGGACACCTTACACTTCTCAGTAGAATGGAGTAGCTGAGAGGAAAAACAGAACACCGGTGGAGTGTTCTTGCAGTATGTTGAAAGGTAAGAATCTAATTAATAGTTTTTGGGTAGAAGCTATCAATACTACAGTGTATTTGAAGAAAAGGAGTCCCACTAAAAGTCTTGATTATAAAACTCCTTTTGAAGCATTGTTTGGATTCAATCCTATAGTAAGTCATCTTAGAGTATTTGGTTGTAAAGCTTTTGCACATGTTCCTAAAGAAAACAAGAAGAAGTTAGATTCAAAGGCCATTAAATGTACCTTCATTGGATACTGCAGTGAGTATAAGGCTTACAAATTGTTTGATCCTTCTACTCTCAAGGTGTTTGTTAGTAGAGACGTAGTATTCCATGAACAGGTTGATGATGGAAATCCTGCTCAAGATAATGTAGAATGACATGTACCCTTAACTTTAGATGAAGATGTTGAAATAGGGATAAGTCAGAAAGAACAACAACAACAACAATAGCAACAACGGCAGCATCAACAAGATAAAGAGGAGGAAATTGAGTTCAGTCCACAAAGAGAAGAACAGAGCAGAATAGTTGACACCCCACCACTTAGGAGATCTAGCAGGCTGAAACAGTTACCGTCTTGGTATAAGGATTGTGTGCTCATGATTGGTATGTTAAACATTGAAAAACCTTCTAATTTTCATGAAGCTAGTAAGAGCTCTGAATGGAAGGAAGAAATGAAAGAGGAATATGAATCTAATATTAAGAATAATACTTGGGATCTAGTAAATATTCCTCATGATAAACAACCCATAGGTTGAAAATGGTTATTTAAGTTCAAATTTAAAGTAGATGGGTCTATTGATAAGTATAAAGCAAGGTTGGTTGCAAATGGGTATCCCCAGAAAGAAGGTATTGACTTTGAGGAACCTAGTATCCCAATAAGGATACTAGGTTCTTGTGATTGATTTTACAAAGAAGATCAACCCATTGATGATGAGATTCGTATTTAATGGTTAGGGTGCAGCCAAAACTGAGATTCCTAGAATGGACACAAATTGAACCTTATTATATCTGAGAATGAATGACCTCATTCAAGAACTCGTGAATCCCTTGTCGAGAAAACATTGAAAGCACTTTCACAGCTATAGCTTTTCCGTCTGGAAATTCACCGAAGAACACCAATCCAAATCCACCTCGTCCAATCTCCTCACTAAAGTTTTGTGTGGCAACATTTATTTCATGTAGAGTGAAGGCACAGGAGTTTGTCGGATTTGGCACCACAATTATTGATTATTCTGCAAATCATCCACATTTACAGATCATCTTCCATTTATTATAAGGAAAGGATTTTCATGAAGGGTAATAAAAATATTATACAATTTCTAACATTGACCTTGGTTTAGAAAAGGGTTTGTTTCTTTTTCAACCCCACTCCTTCCAATGGCTCCATTTCCCCATAATGTTTTGCGCTGCACAACAATACCCGTTGTCAATGTTAAAGCAATGATTCCGCTGAGTGTTATTTCGAGGACAACCTTAAGTTTACTCCGGCGACTGTAATTCGGTTGAGAATTTGAGTGGTGTGGAAAGCACTCCTTAGCCATATGTAGGTAGGGATTTCCTGAGTAACTGCTGATAAAAATGGCAATGTTTGTATCACTGAAAATAAAACCCACTGATCAGCTCTATGAAAGAGAGTCTCAATAGGAGAGTCTGGCTCTACAAAACGCTCTACATTGTTCATCAACATTACACATTAAATAGAATACATAGTTTTAGGGAAGTTAGAACAACATCCTAATAAATAAAAACTAATTCCTATCTTGAAGCTACGTGAACCAACTCTAGCTATTCTAGGATATTCTCCATTATCTTCAACACTCCCCCTTAACGGAGAATGGGTTCACATATATGCCTAAAATCTCCCTAAACATTTGAAATTTTACTTTTCCAAGGGGCTTAGTGAAAATGTCTGGAACATTTTCACATGTATTACAATATTCCAGATGAATTTCTTTGGATTGCACTTTCTCCCCTACAAAATGGAATTGAGTATCAATATGTTTCATGTTTTTGTGAAACACCGGATTGTTGGCCAGCTTGATTGAACTTTGATTGTCGCATTTGATTATTGTTGTGGTTGTCTATTCTTCCCCAACATCCTGGAGAAGTCTCCGCAACCAAACTGCCTCACATGTTGCTGCACACCTGGCTTGATACTCTGCTTCCACTGAGGACAAGGAGACTGTGTTCTGTTTCTTGCTGCTCCAAGTGATCACCCTGGATCCAAGACTGAATGCATAACCTGTTATAGATCTGTGATCATCTACATTTCCTGCCCAATCTGAATCTGCAAATCCTTCCAGTCTAACATAAGAAGAGTCAATGTAAATAATTCCATAATCTACAGTACCTTGTAGATACCTCAAAACATTCTTTGCTGCATTCCAATGTCTTTCAAGTGGTTTAGACATGAATTGGCTTAACACACTGACTGCATAAGCCAAATCAGGTCTAGTGATGGTTTGGTAGATTAAAATCCCAACCAGTTGTCTGTAAAGTGTTGCATCCACCACTTTTGAGCCATTCTCACACTGCAATTTGATGTTCTGCTACAATGTTACCGGTGCGGACTTGCACTGATCCATTCTAAACTTTTCTAACAGGCCTTTGACATACTTTTCTTGAGATAGAAATGTTTGACCTGAATCTCTCTAGATCTCGTTAGCTGACTTACCTTCTCTGATGTGCAGTATAATGCAGTCTTTCACCGACATCTTTAACATTGTCCTTCCTCTGCTTTCTTGTTTCTCCCAATTTGGGACTGTTGCAGATCCAGCTGCGGGCTTCGGCTCATCCCCATTCACAATCTACCAAGCACTCTGCACTTCTAGCAGAGTCTGCATCTTAAACTTCCAATTTGCATAATTGGAACCATCGAGCTTGTTATACTCATTTATGCATGCTTCAAATATGTTGTTATTCATCTTGGCAATTTAGAAAAAAAAATTGACAGGTAAAAAAATGTTAAATTTACCCTAGATCTGTGATAGAGACGGATCACTATTGTTAGATCTCACAACACACGCGCAGATCTCCGTGGCTTTCTTCCCAGCCTCTAGAAAACCTCCTGTTGTTAGTTATAGCCTTGTTCTTGGCTTCCCCACTTACCTTCTTTGATAGCTACAACCTTGTTCTTGGCTCCCTTTGCAATTTCTTTGATTTACACAATCGTCGCTGATATTTGCCCAATATCCGAGACTAGTCGCTAAAATACGCCCAATTTCAGAGACCGTCGCAATTTTTCATCAATTTTCCACAACCGTCATGGATGTACACCTAAAAATTGCGACGATCTAAAAATGAAAAATTCTGGAAGTGTATTAGTGATCATCGGGGCTATCCACGCAAAATCTGTGATGATTTAATAGCGATTGTCGCGGCTGTCCACTCAAAACCTGCGACGATTTCGGTTCAAAGAACCACCCACCAGCAAGCGTACAGGTTCCTTAGCCTTGACGCTCTGATACCCTGATAAAAATGGAAATTTTTGTATTACTGAAAATAAAACCCACTGGTCATTTCTACGAAAGAGAGTCTGGCTCTGCAGAATGCTCTACATTGTTCATCAACATTACACATTAAATATAATACATAGTTTTAGGGAAGTTAGAACAACATCCTAAGAAATAGAAACTAATTCCTATCCTGAGGCTACATGAACCAACTCTACCTATTCTAGGATATTCTCCATTATCTTCGACAATTGCAACACATCGAACAGATATTTTCCATAAATGGCATGAAGGTAGATTAATTAACTCGATTGATTATTTTCATATGGGGCCAAATTTTCAGTGTGGAAAAGAAAATAAATTTTGAACCTCAAAATCTTAACTTGGGGGTGTGTAAAAAAAATAGAAATATAAAATAGGATGCTATTACTTCAATTTTAACGAATAGGTGACAACAAGTCACTCAGGGATTTCACCGCTGAATTCATTGTTTGCTATATTCTTGTACTAAAATAGGATGAGAATATTTAGCACAAAAACCAGAGAAGCTGTTGTTTCTCTTTTTTAAACATCTGCAAAATAATCCCAATAAAGAAACCTCGTAAGTAATAGTGCCTCCAAAATGGTTAAAGCGATTCTATTTGGCATTGGTCCTATAAAATGATTCTTGTTTAAGCATAAATAATGTTCTCTTGAAATTTTAATAAGAAAGATTCATATAACAAAATTATATATATATATATATAAGAGAGATTTATATGATTTAGGAAACAAAATTATATTTTTAATTAATTTTCCATCAATTTTTTAGAGGCGAGGGAGCAACGATATGGAGGAGAGGCTTATGTATTACAATTAATGGAGAATAGGCTCTTCTTCTTACGTAGTTGTGATTTTCCTTTTCATAGTGATTCAATTCCTATTCCTTAGGGACATGATTTGTTGTCCCTAACAAATTGTGTCTATTTAATATTGGAGATTAATGTGAACCCTGTGTGGCGTTTTGCTTGAGGTAGCTCCTGGTGATCCGTACCCGTGAGCTCCTCTTGTTTGGTTTCTCATTTCATGTCTTCCGTGCGCTACTGTTGACATGGTATCAGAGCTGCAGGGCTGTTAATCCTGTATGCCGAGTGAAAGGTGCGACTAAGGCGAAATCATTGCACAGTTTGGGTGGAAAAACGTGACGATCACACTATAGCACTTCACCCATAGTTCAGTTTGAAAATTCGGCGCGGCATCGCGACTCCATCCTAAATATCTGTGAAGAGTTTCGCAACTCCTTGGTGGATAATGGCATCGATCGTTGTGGAAACAAAAAAAGAGCTATGTATATTTTTTTGTGGTCACCTGTGTATTTGAGAAGCTTACTAGACTGTTGTGTATGCGTGCTGCCAAGGAGAGTCGACCATGTGGTGGTTGTTGGATGCCGAGGTGACGCAAGGAGGTGTGGAAGCCAAATCACCAAGCAGAACCGTTGAGGAGGTGAGGAGGCTAAGATCGCGGAAGAAGCCGAATGTGTGTGGCTGTGTGTGAAACTGGTGGGGACTGCCACAGAGGCCACGTGGAGGAGTCGCATGCTGATCAAACTTTCTTTACACACATTCAGTTAGCGTGGGCTAGTATCATGGACCCAACCTCTAAATTATGCGATGGTGTAGTTCTCATCTTCGTTTTTTGAGGCCGCCATTGCTGTGACCCCTGCCATTTGTTTTTGTTCCTAAGTTGATTGGCTTCCATGCTGGCATGGTGAACTTTTGTGGGGTGAAATCGTTCGAATTGGTGAAATCATTGTTGCCTGATAAGATCTCGATCGATCTTCCATGCATAATTAGCACAAACATTAATGGTCCTTCACGCATTAATGATCTTTTGGTTGCTGCGTTTTGTTGTTCCTGTTTAATTTTTCTATGATCTGAGATCCTTCGACACTAAAAGTAATTTTTTGTTCGTTAACCATCGGATGCCGAGATTTGGTGCCCAAGATCATATCGTAGATCATGTTGGTAGCCAAGATAAAAATCACTGCTTTAGTGCAAATCAAAATCGCGGTCGGTAGATAGTGTTGTGTTGATGTTGTTGTTGTGGATTGAGCATTTCCCAGTTTATTTTTTTTAACAAAAGATCAGAGTTGTTTATAAATTGGTGAAGTTATTTTTATTCATTCAAAGATGAATAGTCAAATTGATGAAGCTTATTTCAATGAGAGTAATAAGCATGATGATTCCAATTACAGCAATTGGAAGTTTAAGCTCCAAACTCTGCTTGAGGGACAAAATGCCTATGGTGTTGCCACTGGTGATGAGGTCAAGCCGACTACTACAACTCGTGGATCAAATAAAACAATTCAAGACTGGGAGAAAAGGGAGATGAAGGAAAAGGTTCTCCTCAAGTTATCTGTTAAAGATTACATCATCCATCACATTCAGGAGTGCAAGATAGTGAATGATATATGGACGATTTTGAAAGAAATGTACAAGATCAATAACACTAGTCGAACTTTGTACCTTAGGAAGAAGATTCTCTCCATCAAGATGGAGGAGAGTGAGTCTATTTCTTCATTTATATCCTGGATAAAAGAGGTTAAAGATAAACTAACTGATATCAGTCACACTGTGGTGAATGATGATCTGGTGACGATTACCATGAACGACATGACGGATGATTATCAGATGTTTGTAATGGGATTGAATGCAAGAGAAAAGCCTCCAGGCTTTGAAGAGCATACCAGGATTTTTCTACAAGAAGAGGAAAGGAGGTTGTCTCTCACACATCAAAATCTAGATCTTTCATTGTTGATCAAGTTCAAGCCGAAAGGGAAAGCAGTGGTTGATCACAGGAAAGGCAACGTATCATGAAAAAGAACACCACATGGTATGACCTCGCATAAACATGACTATGCTCCTAAATTTTTTTTATTTTGGTAAGATATGCCATATTGCTATATTTTACCATAAGAAAGAGTCAGATGGGGAGAGGTACAAGCAGAGAAGACATGCAGGTTATCTAGCTGATGCGGATCAGAACCAGGATGTCAGATTATTTATGGCTAAGACTGCACTAGCCATTGAGGAGGATGAATAAGATATTTGGTTCGTAGATTTTGGAGCGTCCTCACATATGACAAGTAAAAGGTAATGGTTCAAAAGTTTTAGAGAATCCAACACTGGAGTAAAAGTATACCTTCGAGATAATAGAGGGTATGAGATCAAGGGACATGGAGATGTCCTTGTTATTCTGCCTGATGGAAAGATCAAGAATATATCTGATGTGTGGTATGTACCTGGTATTAAGAAGAACCTGATTTTTGTATCAAAAATTACAGATCAGGATCTCAAGGTAGAATTCTTTAAATCTTATTTTATTGTTAAAGATTTGTTGGATCAGATGAAGCCTATTGGTACAGGTGTTCATATAGGAGGACGCTACAAACTGGATGTGAATAGTACACCACAACAAGCATTGATGTCATTGGATAAATCTGCTAAACATTTGTGGCATCAATGACTTGAGCACATCAATTTCAGTGACCTTCTTCTGTTGCAGAACAAAGGTATGGTAGATGGTCTTCCTATTCTGGAAAAGTTGCATATTGATTGTGAAGCATGTGCATTCAGTAAACAACATAGAGATGAATTTCTTGTTGTTAAAGATAGGAAACAGAGGGGTACACTCGAACTTGTACACACTGATTTATGTAGGCCTATGTAGACAAGATCTTTAGGTGGGGCCTACTATTTTGTAATCTTTGTTGATGATTGTACAAGATTCACATGGGTGTATTTTCTTAGACAAAAGAGTCATGCCTTTGAGTATTTCAAGAAGTTTAGGAACATGATTGAAAAGAAGATAGGAAAGCTCATTAGGTTTATTCGATCATATCAAAGCAGAGAATTAAAGAAAGGGGATTTCATCAAATACTACAAAGAGCATGGGATACAACAGCAGTTTACAACACCTTACACTCCTCAGCAGAATGGAGCAGCTAAGAGGAAAAAAAGAACAAAGGTGTTCATATAAGAGGACTCTAAAAACTGGATGTGAAGAGTACACCACAGCAAGCATTGATGTCATTGGATAAGTCTGCTGAAAATTTGTGGCATCAATGACTTGGGCACATCAATTTCAGTGACCTTGTTCTATTGTAGAACAAAGGTATGGTAGATGGTCTTCCTATTCTGGAAAAGTTTCATATTGATTGTGAAGCATGTGCATTCGGTAAACAGCATAGAGATGAATTTCCTATTGTTAAAGATAGGAAACAAAGGGATACACTTGAACTTGTACGCACTGATTTATGTGGGCCTATGCAGAGAAGATCGTTAGGTGGGGCCTACTATTTTCTAATCTTTGTTGGTGATTTTACAAGATTCACATGGGCGTATTTTCTTAAACAGAAGAGTCATGCCTTTGAGTATTTCAATCAGTTCAGGAACATGATCGAAAAGTCGATAGGAAAGTTCATCAGGTTTCTTCGATCAGATCAAAGCGGAGAATTCAAGAAAGGGGATTTCATCAAATACTGTAAAGAGCGTGGGATACAACAACAGTTTACAACACCTTACACTGCTCAACAAAATGGAGTAGCTGAGAGGAAAAATAGAACAAAGGTGTTCATATAGGAGGACTCTACAAACTAGATGTGAAGAGTACACCAGAGCAAGCATTGATGTCATCGGATAAGTCTGCTGAAAAGGTGTGGCATCAACGACTTGGGCACATCAATTTTAGTGACCTTCTTCTGTTGCAGAACAAAGGTATGGTAGATGGTCTTCCTATTCTGGAAAAGTTTCATATTGATTGTGAATCATGTGCATTCGGTAAACATCATAGAGATGAATTCCCGGTTGTTAAAAATAGGAAACAGAGGGATACACTCGAACTTGTGCACATTGATTTATGTGGGCCTCTGCAGACAAGATTGTTAGATGGGGCCTAGTATTTTAAAATCTTTATTGATGATTGTACAAGATTCAAATCGGTGTATTTTCTTAGACAAAAGAGTCATGCCTTTGAGTATTTCAACTAGTTTAGGAGCATGATCGAAAAGCAGATAGGAAAGTTCATCAGGTTTCTTTGATCAGATCAAAGCGGAGAATTAAAGAAAGGGGATTTCATCAAATACTGCAAAGAGCATGGGATACAGTAGCAGTTTACGACACCTTACACTTCTTAGTAGAATGGAGTAGCTGAGAGGAAAAACAGAACACTGGTGGAGTGTGCTCGCAGTATGTTGAAAGGTAAGAATCTAACTAGTGGTTTTTGGGTAGCTGCTGTCAATACTACAATGTATTTGAAGAAAAGGAGTCCCACTAAAAGTCTTGATTATAAAAATACTTTTGAAGTGTTGTTTGGATTCAAGCCTACAATAAGTCATCTTAGAGTATTTCGTTTTAAAGCTTTTGCACATGTTCCTAAAGAAAATAGGAATAAGTTAGATTCAAAGGCCATTAAATGTACCTTCATTGGATACTGCAGTGAGTATAAGGCTTACAAATTGTTTGATCCTTCTACTCACAAGGTGTTTGTTAGTAGAGACGTAGTATTCCAAGAACAAGTTGATGATGGAAATCCTGCTCAAGATAATGAAGAATGACATGTACCCTTACCTTCTGATGAAGATGTTGAAACAGGGATCAGCTAGAAACAACAACAACAACAACAATAGCAACAAGAGCAGCATTAGCAAGATAAAGAGGAGGAAATTGAGTTCAGTCCACAAAGAGAAGAACAGAGCAGAATAGTTGACACCCCACCACTCAAGAGATCTAGCAGGCTAAAACAGTTACCAACTTGGTATAAGGATTTTGCGCTCATGACTGGTATGTTAAACATTGCAGAACCTTCTAATTTTCATGAAGCTAGTAAGAGTTCTGAATGGAAGGAAGAAATGAAAGAGGAATATGAATCTATTATTAAGAATAATACTTGGGATCTAGTAAAGATTCCTCATGATAAACAACCCATAGGTTGCAGATGGTTATTTAAGTTGAAATTTAAAGAAGATGGGTCTATTGATAAGTATAAAGCAAGGTTGGTTGCAAAGGGGTATTCCCAGAAAGAAGGTATCGACTTTGAGGAAACATTTGCCCCTGTTGCAAAATTAAAAACTATTAGAATGATTATTGCGTTAGCCACTGAGAATCATTGGAAAATACATCAATTAGATGTTAATTCTACTTTCTTAAATGGTGATTTGAAAGAAGAATTACACTTAGTGCAGCCTGAGGGGTTTTTTAAGAAGGGAGAAGAGAATTTAGTATGTAGACTAAATGATGCAGGAGCATGAGGCTTAAAGACAAAAGGCTTCATATTATTCCAAAAATACAAAAAAGGTTTACAAGCAAAGGAGTGGGGTCCTTTAGCTGTCAATTTACAAAGCTTTGTAGATAGGATTTAGACTAGAATCTAGGATTTAGATTATCATGTAATAAATTCAAGTAGTTAGATGTAGTGGAGATTCTCAAGGAGAATATCATGTAGATTAGATAGGATTAGTTAGTTCGATATTTTTATTTAGGATCTTATTGTTAAATGAACTAGTACTTATGTAAGTTATGAATCATAATAAGGGGATTTTGACTGATTCGGCTTGTTTGCCATATAAGATTTAGTTGCAGGAAATCTATCTCTGTGTCTTTTCGTGTAAGATTTGGTCAATCTCAGAGGTGGTGCATCCCTTCGTAATATCACTGTGTTTTATTGAATTTCCAGTTTAGTTATGAAAACTTAGAGTGTTGTGTGATCACATTTAATCACTTTTTGTCGTGTATTAGCAACTGCAATGTTTGAAAGTGTATGGGTTCCTTGATCGAGCTTGAAGCGCCGCACTCATCCTTAGTTGTTGATTTTATTTTCAACACCTTACGATCAGTCAATAGCGAGGGTTAGCCGGGTGTTAAATCGTGGTTTAAATAGAATTCATGCAAGCCGGAGGATCTAACGACACCATTATCTGGTGGATATCTGGCTTAAAAATGAGCAGACGTTAACTCAAGAACTGGACCCAATATCAATTAAATTGTAGTTTATAATCCCCATTGGCTCTGTCCAAAGGAATTAAGCACGTGGGAAAAGACAAACCTGAACTTCTATAGATTGAGTGTTTATAAAGCTCATCGGGTCTGTGAGGCTGGATAAACGTCACGCAGATCTTCGAGCGATGTCACAGTGACCGTTGGATCACTAAGACTGCTGACCGTTAGATCTATTTCGCATCACATTGATCATAAGTAAGTAAACCCTTGCCCTGAGGAACTTGCGATTGCGATTTGCGATGTTTTAAAATACTTATAAGGCTCTTGTTGTCGGGGGAAATTAAGTAGTTCTGCTAATTCAGCGGAATAAATATCTTTAGAGATAGATGAGTGATACTCTGTAGGAGATTGAAGAAGAGATTCAACCTGAATTAGAGGAAATTGTTTAAGGATTTGAACATTTTTTATTAGCGCCTGCACCCTGCCCACCATTTGTGGTATCAGAGCAGCTTAAAGAAACTGAACAAGATCTCAAGGGTCAGAGAAAGAAATCGACCATGGATTTCAGAGTTGGAAGCGGACGTGGTAGAAGAGGAAGACTTGTTGCAAATGTTGAAATGATGGAAGCTATGCAACATATGTAAGCTAGATTAGAAGCAATGGAAATAGAGAGAGACGTAGACACTAGAGATGGTAGTGATTCTGAAGCTGAAGCTACAAAAGTGGAGGAATCGATAAAAATTACTCCTGAGATGATATTCTTTCAGTCAGTGTTGAGATCCACATCTAGACCCAAAACTCAGGTTTCAATTTATGCAGGAGGACTAAATCCTAAGGTGCTGATAGACTGGAATAATGACATGGAGAAATTATTCGATTATGAAGAAACAAAGGATGAAAAGAAGGTAAAGTTTGATGTCACAAAGCTGAAAGGATATGCATCACTTTGGTGGGATGGAGTGCAGGCAGAAAGAAGAAGACTTGGCAAACAACCAATTAAGAATTGGAACATAATGGTGGTAAAACTGAAAAGTAAGTTTCTGCCAAGTGACTATCAGCAAACATTATTTAGACAGATGCATAATCTTAGACAAAGGTCTATGACAATAAAGGAATACACAGAGGAATTCTAGAAAGTGAGTATAAGAGCAGGACAAATCCAAGATACAAATGAGAAGGTTGCTAGATATGTGAATGGTCTTAGAATGGACATTCAAGATGAGATAACTGTATTGTCTCCTAAAACAGTAGAAGAGGCTTATCAGATGGTATTGAAGGCCGAAGAAAGACTCATGAGGAAGTAGTCTGCCAGAAGTAGAGGTACTTTCCGAGGAAGGGGAAGACAAGGTGTTAGAGGAAGATCTACAACACCTGGGGATGGAGCTAGCGGCAGCTCAAGTCAGCATACACCCACAGGAGGTGATGCAAGTGCTAGAGGTAATTTTCCATATGAAGAGGAGGTAGAGGCAGAGGAAGAGAAGTTATATGTTACAGATATAAGATGCTGCGACATCGAGCTTATGAGTGCCCAGAAAATGCAGGAACACCTCATAGAAATGAAATTGTTGCACAAATTGAAGAGGAAGAAGCAACGATGACAGAAGAAGAAAATGTACTAGAGAGAGGAAAATATTTGGTAGTTAACAAAGTATTGCTAAAGCCAGCAAAGGAAGTTGTTGAACCAACATAAAGGAAGACTTTGTTCAGTACTGTGTGCAAGGTTCAAGTAAAATGCTGTCAGATGATAGTTGATAGTGGTGGCACTGATAATTTGGTCTCTACAGAAGTGGTGGAGAAGTTGAAATTGAAGATAAAGAAACATCCAACACCTTAAAAGGTGTCATGGCTACAAAAGGGACATTCGTTGCTAGTAAATGAACAATGTAAAGTGGATTTTTAGTTGGGAAAGTATAAAGATAAAATTTTGTGTGATGTGATGCCTATGGATGTGTGTCATATATTGTTGGGTAGACCATAGCAGTATGACAGAGGAGTTATGCATGATGGAAAGAAGAACACCTACAAATTCAACAAAGATGGTGTCAATCATACATTCCTGCCAATAGAAGAAGAATATACATCAAAGAAACCTGAAGCAAAGACCCTTTTGCTGAGTGGAAAGGAGTACTTACAACAGATGGAGGAAGATGTGGTAAGTTTTGCACTAGTTTTCAAACCCAAGTTAATAATTAATTCCACAAAAGATTTTGATTTACCAACTGAAATTCAAGAGATGCTGGACAGTTATTGTGATATCATTGTAGATGACTTGCTTAATGAGTTACCACCCACTAGAAAAATCAGTCATCATATAGATTTGATTCTAGGAGAAAATCTACCAAATAAAGCAGCTTACAGGATGACTCCCACAGAGAATGAAGAAATCAGAAAGCAAGTTCAGGAACTGTTAGATAAAGGATTGATTAGAGAGAGTTTGAGTCCTTGTATAGTGCCAATAGTGTTGAGTCCAAAGAAAGATGGAGGCTAGAGAATGTGCATTTATTCAAGAGCTATCAATAAAATAACCATCAGGTATAGATTTCCTTTACCTAGAATTGAAGATTTGATGGATTGTTTGAGAGGAGCAAGATATTTTACAAAGCTAGATTTAAAGAGTGGGTATCATCAAATAAGGATTAGAGAAGGGGATGAATGGAAAAATGCTTTTAAAACAACCGAAGGATTGTATGAATGGATGGTAATGCCTTTTGGGTTGTCAAATGCACCTAGTACATTCATGAGGCTTATGAATGAAGTTTTGAAGGAATTTATTAGTAAATTTGTAATAGTATATCTGGACGATATATTAGTTTACAGCAGGTATAAGGAGGAACACATGAGACATCTGAATTATGTTTTACAAAGGTTACAACAAGAGAAGTTACTGCTAAACTTAAAGAAGTGTTCATTGATGAAGGAGGAATTGTTGTATTTTGGTTTTGTTGTTTCACAGACATGTTACACAGTAATTTGTCACCATTGGTCACCGTCCCTGTTACCCCTGTTTTCGTACATTGGAGGATACATTTCGGGACCTGTGAGCAGTGACATGGCCTAAAAACACTTGCATTATGTTCCCCTGAGTATGTACTTCATGTTCCCTGAAGACACATTCTCCAAATTATCCCTGAAAAGTGCCCTTTTTCCATTGGCGCAGGTACACATTGTCTTATCCACGCCAATCACTGAGATCCTCAAAAATGGGCGCGCCCATTGGTGCTCTGTCCTAGAACAACACTTGCACCAACTAAGTTTGGTAATGATTTTTGGCAAACGCGCACCCATATGTTTTTTCCTTTCGGATCATGAAGTCTTTTGAGGGAAAAAATCCATCTGATAGAGGTCGAGAGTCATCATCTATCCTTGACATCTATCCTCAGTAGCTTTTCGGAGATAATGTCAATCCACAATGGGCGTCCTGGTGCATTGAATATTCCTCCCTTCTCCATTTATAAAAGTTTGTCCTCATGCATTAGACAGGCTAGTTCAAGAGTTCGGGAGTTCTGAGAGTTGGGGAGTTCAGGAGTTCTGGAGTAATGCTAGTTGTGATTATGCTTGTCTAGAGTGATAGTAAGAGTCTTGAACTATAGGGAGGTTATGTTGCCGGAATCCTGAGAGAGAGAAGGTCTATTGCAAGGCATACATAGCTGCTCGCCCAGCTAGAGAACAGGTTCAACGTCAGAACCTTGGTTGTATCTTTCTCTTCCTATTATTCATTAATAAAATATAGATGACTACTGTTATGGTTCCATTTTCATTTGTCTTATAAATGGTTAATGTGAATTACATCCTTTCTGACTGATGTATAGTTGCCTTTACTAGATTTCACGCTTGTGTTTGTTCTCTCTTTGCATGTGCAGGTGTCCATCCACGAGGATAGTGGAGGATTGTGACCGACCAGAGCGAAAGAGTGAGAGCGACATCTCTTCATCAAACAAATAGCGCTGGAATCCAAGTAGGTGTTCATTACCCACTTGTTAATTGCAACTAGGAACTTGCAGAGTAGCATTGATTGATTGTTGCTAGACCCATTTTGGGCTAGTGGGATCGCCTCTGTCCACAGAGGGGATTTACCTGTTTAACAATTTGGTGACTCCGCTGGGGAGAAGCTATTTGGAGTTTGTCTTGCATGTTATTTTTCTCTTGCTTGCCTGAGTTAATGAGCTTTCTGTGTCAGTTTTAAAATTGTTATTTGTTGTTTGATCCTTCTGAGCACTGTTGGCCCGACCCTGGTTTGTCTCGTTTATTTTTTGGGTCAGCAAACGCGGTTGGCGCTTTTTTTCCTTTGACAGTCGCGCCATTTGGCGCATGTTGCACAACAGAAACTCGCGCCAATTCCTGAATAGCGCAAGTTGCAGATTCACAGTCGCGTCAGCTCTGTGAATTTTGCCAGTTTGTTAGTTGAAAGCTCCTTAAACTCGAATTTTTGTTTTTCTATATCTTTTGCAGCTTCTGGAAGTGTGTTAGACCTTTATGTGACTGGTTATTAGTTTTATCCTTCAGTTGTTTGCTTATTTCTATCGATTTTGTATCCTAGCCCTAGAACACCTAGTGGCTTTGCATGTCGAGCCTTCTATGGGAAGTTGTGGTTTGATAATCCAGTCAACGTTTTGGTTGTTTTCCGCACTCATCTAGTGGTTGTGAAAGTTTGGTATTCTATGCTTTGAGTGATTCACTTCTAGTTTGTTTGAATTCCTTTTTGTCTTGTTGAGCTTAGATCACATAGCTCATAAGCCTTTGTTTTTCCTTTGATTTGGAAAACTGGTTTTTAGTGTCTTGGGAACTTTCTTGTGTTTGCATCAAGTGTTTTCATTTCTTTTGCTTGGTGTAGCTATCTCTCAAAATCATTTTAAGCATTTTGTGCCATTGAAAAGAGAATCGAACTAGTATCTTTTGCATTTAATTGTTAAAAGGAAAAGAACATTTCGTTGATTTGTGTTTTCAAAAGAAAAAGTTTCGTTTCCTTACCATTAGTTGCATTAGGTTGTTTGATTGCTTGAGGTCGTTTTGTTTGATTGAAAAGTTCCTAACCTTCCCATAGTTAGAATTCATCGAACGAAATGATGTTCTTTGGCATGTAGTTTGCATCTAAGTAATTCTGAGAGATCATACGGTAGGACCTGAAATCAAAACTTAATTCAAGATCAACCGTAAAATAAACCAAATTGATCTAAAAACGCATTGGAACTTAACGCAAATATATAGAGGTCTAGGCTAGAGACGTGCTTCGGCGTCGTTAAACCTAGTCACTCTTGTTTTCGCATTAAGGTTGGGTGATTCCTCCTGGTGTGATTCAATTATGGTCTAGCACGGATTTGGGCTCCCACGTACCGTCGCGTATATATGGGGAGACTCCACTAGGTTTGCATCCTTTATCCATAGGAAGCCGAGTCTGCCACCTTGTGAACCGTAACG
>APFE031396176.1:0-15327 GCA_000404065.3 Pinus taeda | reverse complement strand
TTGAAGTGCAATATTGTTCAACAGGTGATCAGGTTGCAGACATCTTCACAAAGGCTCTCACAGAGGCGAAGTTCACTAAACTTCGATATATGCTTGGAGTTCAGGAAGTTGTCACTAAGGGGGGATAGCTCTAGTGCCTCCTTCCTTCTCCTATTGTGTCATATTTGTAAATCCTTCAATCCTATCCCAAGTTGTTCTTAAGGGGGGATGTTAGGATATTCCCGACACATAGGAATAGTTAAGTTCAACTTGGTCTAGTATAGAGTTAGGTTAAGTGTGTTTCTTTACCGTTGTACATTTTGTAACTTACAATCCGACGGTCACGATATGTAGTGATCCGACGGTTCATTCTCTCCTCGGTATTACCGACACTTGATCCGGGGCTTGACACCCGATTGGTCCATGAATTCTATTTAAAGCGCATGGAGGGTCATTTGTAGGTTAACCGTGCATGAGAGAAGCTTATGTAAATTTTCATTCTTTTATTAATAAATTGCCTGTAGTAGCCACGTTGGCACAGGCCGTGGACTGTTTCCATCTCTGAGGGTTTTAACCACGTCAAAATACTGGTGTATTGATCTGTGATCTATTTGTGAGCGGTGTCCTTTTGGTATTCTGTCTGAGGAACTTACCCTGTAAATTCCTACAGATCCATGGTATTGGTCTAAGGTATCTGGTCTGAGGTATTGACCCTAGGTATTTGGTCCAAGGTATTGGTCCTAAGTGGTTTTGGTCCATGGTATTGAGAAAGGCCTAAATGTATAATTGAATTGTTTTGAATGTAAAATGAATAGGCCGAGAGTGTTGTATAGCCACGAGGGCTTCACTGGGGGACCAATATCATACCATGTGGGTTCACATTGGGGGATATATATTGAGTAAAAAATGACATAATATATTGGGGGATATATAGGGGGTAAATGGTTTTTACATTGGAAAATATAAAAATTGGAGCTCAAAGTTAATGAAAAAATATAAAGGGGTGTCAAAAATGTTAATGAAAAAATGGATACCTACAATATCTAGTCAAAGTAAGGGTTTTTTAAATTGGGAAGCTATATTGGGTTTATATTGGTAGGGGGTTAAATAATGTGATTTTTAGAGGCATTTTCCAATATGTAGTCAAATTAAGGGTATTGTTTAATATTCCACAGACACACGTGATATGTCAAAGGGTCACTGAGTTAATCCTCCGTGTGTATAGCTTAGGTTTAGGTTTTAGGTTAGGGTTCTAAGGTTTGTATTAAGTTTTGATAAATGCTTTAGAGCTTAGGTAATGTATTTTACATAGTTGTGAGGTATATTTTAATACATGGTCATGTATAGATTGAGGGTTAGATCTAGGATTAGGGTTTTAGATTTTACATTAGGTGTAGAAACACCTTTTCCAATCATTGTCATAAAGCAACATAAAACCACATGCATGTTGTTGTCACAAGCGATGTTTGCGACGACTCCCTTTTTTCGACAACCATATCAAACCTTTACTACGGACGACACCCATGTCGACATCAAAACCTGTGAAGATGAACAACAAGGCACATGTCTCCTACAAATCATGGCGGAACTATCGAAGAACATAAGTTGACAGCTAGGTACAACCCATATCGTCTAAACACCATGAAACCATAAACATTACCTGAACAACTTGATCCATAATCAACACTGTCAAACTGGCGAAGCTGAACTGAATTTAATGATGACACAGAACACCTGTGCAATTGAATCAACAAAATCCTCCTGGATCATAAACATCCATCACATTCACACACGGAGTCGTATGCACTGTCACACAAGCATCATTACATTCATCCAACAATCGATCACATGCATCACGCTAGTCGCTCGCACTGTTAGTCGGTTTTGTTGAGCATGTGTGTCTTGATGTTTTTAGGTGTCTTGCCATCAAGTCATGTGAGTGTGTGTTTGCAAGGTCACGTATGCACCATTTCACTCGTTCACACACTTAGTCATTTTTTTCTGAAATTATGATGACCAGATCACCCTCTCACAACTGGACCATCACCCTATCATCTACTCAATCGACTCTCACCAGAACAATGCAGAATAACCCAACAAGCCATTTCAAGTTGTGCTGCCCGCAAGCTCATCAATCAACCCTCTTGCTGGTCAACCAAAGATTTTGACTGGATGGTCAACCGTAGACTGTCTCCCCTCAAAATTTTTGCAGAGGCTACAGAACATGGCCACTCTGTTGACTGAGAAAGTTGTACAAACAGGCTAGACATACACCCAATGCCCATCCCTGTCTCCCTCATAAAATTACGCAATTTTCCCATCTAGTCACCATTTAGAAGACCAATTGCTCACCCAGAAAACTACGCAGATTTCATGAGCAAGCACTTTACAGCCCAATAGTCTTCTCAGCTAAGAAATTGCGCAAAGGTAGTCAGAAGGTCAACTCCCAACAACTGCATAGTTTTTCCCGCCAGTAGCCCACTTGCGGCTCCCTCTAGGAACTGCATAGTTTTTGCTGCCAAGCTCCTGCAACTTACTGCCAGCTCCCTCCAAGAACTGTGTAGATTTGTCCTCTAGCTGAGCCAGATCCCGTAGAAAGTTACTGCCAATCCAAAATGTTCGTCGCCATCTCCCAGTGACTTTTGCGCAGATTTCATCAGCAGTGTCAGGAGCCCGCATCCTAGCTCAAACTTGCCTTGCACAATTTTGTAACCTTGTCCTCTGTCTCGGTCACTTGCATCCCAAAATGATCATGCATCATGGTAGAATAGGAGGTTTATGTATTTGATGTCATCTTGTCATGAATGACTACAAATATAGGTACATGAATAGACATGACACAATGACAGATGGGATGAATAAGGACATGTGCATGAGAGGACAAATAAACGATGCATGAGACGAGATGTGTTCGTGAACGGATGACCATGCAAAGATGTGTTTGTATATGGATGAACGGGCGAACATGCAAGGATGAGTTCATGGAAGGACGAATGGACGAACATTCATTTTCACGAACAGAAGATCAAATGATGCATGCAAGGAGATGTGTTCGCGAATGGACTACCATGCGAAGATGTTTTCAAAGATGGATGAACAGACAAACACATGAAGATGTGTTTGTAGATGGATGAATGGATGATAATTCATTTTCGAGAATGGATGAACATGTCAAGCATGCCAAACTACAAGCAAGGAGCAATGTGTGAACGCAAAATCAAGTGAACCCAATGACCATCGAAGACTCCGCACACCCTGCCATGTAGAGGTGAAGCTGTGATACATCATGAGGACATCCATCACTCAGTAGTAGTGCAGCTCGACATGCACACCAACAACTGCACGAACGTACCAACACTGTCATGTTGAGTCGTGTCATGAGTCATGTCGGCTACATCACTACTGTGGGCCATACTTGGTCAATCAATGTAATGTAACGTGGAAGTCCAAAAGACCCACTTGTAATATGAAGAGTCATGTAAAGCTGGAAAGTCATGAAAGTCAAACAATCATGAGGGAAGTCGAATAGTCACAAGGGTCAGTTTTACCCTTAACTACAAATAGCCTTCATTTGCACATGAAATGGACTTTTTCACCTTAGCTCCTCCCACATAGCCTTGAGAGTCTGTAATCATTTCTTTGAGGAGTGAGCAATGGCTCAAATGCCCTACTCATGGGATTAGTGATGTAATGGTGTACCGATGTGTCTTGGAACTTTTGCTTAATTTAGAATCCTGCTAACAGGCCAACACATTTTCACACATATGTTGTAACTATTTGTAAGATTTGTCTTGAACACGTGTAATACATGTTTCTTTAACCTGTGTTAAACAATTGAACTCGTTCAACTATTCTAATACATATATTTATGAAAATGTGTTGTATAAGTTGTTAATGTTGTCTTGACCATGCTAGTTACCTCCTCAGACATCAGACAGAACCTTTCAGGTAAGACTGTTATAACGACCGTCGCACTCGAGCAGATTATCTTGCTGGGTGTTGTACGTACTACTTTCCCTTATGTGTTGTGACTACCGCATCCATGTGGATTTCTCCTCTGAAAGCTGCACATGTCTTGTTGTGTTGTGTGTCTCTGATAGAGTTGGGACTTCCTCCCTTCCGACGTGAGACTCATTCCCACCCTCTCTCTCTATGGTGAAAGAGCCTTGACACAAGTAACACTAGCACTCACCAGGCACGCAGACCTCATCGTTCAAAGACAAATCATACCACTCTCACATGCTAAAAAGCAAGAACCAAGGTATATTTAAGATAATGGAAACTGGGCCATCGTACTGGATGGAACTCCTAAACCAAATGGTGTGAGGTCTAGTTGGGACTTCATACTGGGGAAATAAACTGACGTTGGCAAGTCAAGCACCATCAACATTTTGGCGCTAGAAGGAGAGCTAGATGACAAGATGAGCCCATACATTTGGGTTGAATCTCTTACCTAATGAATCCTACACAATTTTTGCTCCTGGGGTGTTTCTCTCATTTCTCCCTTAATCAGCTATCAATCCTCGATGAGCTTCTCGATCACTTGTCCTTGTTAAAGTTTGACGGTGAGGATAGAACGTCCGTAACCAAGCACATTTCTGATTTTCTTCATTTCTACGAATCTCATGAAATTGATAGTGATGAGATTGTTTGCGTACTCTTCTTCCTCACCCTTGAAGGCCATGCTAATCAGTGGTGTAATTCCCTACCACCTACTTTCATCCATTCCCTTCTCACTTTCCTCAAGGAGGTCCATTAAGCCTTCGATGAGTGTGACCACCAAGATGTCTATGAAAGAATCTCTCCTTTAAGAATGAAGCCTGAAGAATTAGTTAAGGAATTTTCTACCCTCTTCCTTCACCTCTGTCATGAAATCCCTGAACGTTTTGTGGACCTTGACTTCATAAACCAAGAGCTGAAATGCTTGGTTCATGTCTCCTGAAACGTTGTGTTAGGGTCCAACCCTAACCCATTTATTTATGTATTAGGTTCAAGTCATAGCTATAGTTAGTTAAAGAGTCAATAAATCCCGTATTAATAATTGTAAGTGGTTGACCCGCATTTAAAGAAAGGGACCAAAGTTAGTTGCAAACGGGCCATGGTATTAGATAGATGGTATTGAGAGAACCATGGTACTGACCCATGGTATTGCCTGTATGAATACTATATAAAGGATAAAGACTCCCCATTGAGGAGCGTCGTGTCTTATTTTGTAATCGAGCTCTGCTTTGTTGGAGGTTGCCCCCTTGAAGAGGCAAGTGAACATTGCTTTCATCTCTGAATAATAAAATACTTGTTGTTTTTTCTCATTTTGTTCTATGTTCTGGGTTATATTTCTTCATATATTTGGTATTCTGGCATCTTCTCGTAGGTCAAGAGTATAACAAGTGGTATCAGAGCGCTTTCCAGGGCTAGTGGTATCTCCATTTTTAGTAGATTTTTTTTAGGCTAGAGACGTGTTCCAACATCTTTAAACCATGGGATCTATTGTTGAGCGCATAAACCTGTGGATTTGGGGAAGCATGCACGTAGGAAATACAAGAGGTGGTCACACTTGTTGGACACCCTTGTAACCCCTATGGGTACCCCTTCGAGTAGTAGCGCATTAGACAAAACCACGCACGAACTATCTTCCACGTACCCTCTGGGTATATCGGAAGCCCCCTAGGCTCACCTGAAACCTCGCCTTAGATAAATTGTTGACTGTCTTACTGCTACAGTACACCAAGAATAACACTCGGGATGCTTATAAGAAACTTAGCCCATAAGAATTAGGACGGTGAGCTGATCAAGGTGGTACCATTCACTTGTCAGCTTCAATTTTTGGGTGGTCCCAAATTTTTTCAAAGTGACAACAAGTGACCAGGATCTGTGTATGGTAGAAACCAGAGCTCAAGCAATGGCTAACAAGAAGATCGAGAGCTTTGAAAAATAGTTGGCTTCGTTCAAGAGCCTAGCGGACTAGATGCAACAATTCATGGACACATTCACAAGGGGAAGGTTGAGGTTGCAATCGAAGGCACATGGGTTTAATGAAGACCTCAAAGGTGAATCTAGTCATCATATTCAGTTCCATGGAAATCACCAACATTCCCACCCTCGACCACCCAAGCTAGACATGTACAAATTTGATGGCTCTAATCCGGTAGTATGGGTAGCAAAAATGGACCAATATTTGAATCTGAATGATATCGTAGATGATGAAACGAAACTATGTGTGGGAGGACTTCACTTAGACCAAGAGAGATGGCAATGGTGGCAGTGGCATCAGAAATGCTATCTCCAGAAAACTACTTGGCAGGTGTTCTCAAAATCCATTTGTGACCACTTTGACCGTGAATCTCATTTTTGGGTCGTCTTACTAAGTTTCGATAGACAGGCACAGTAAAATACTACATTGCAGCCTTTGAGACATTGGCCATTTTCACAGAAGGTATGGGAGATGAATTCTACTTGGAATGTTTTATAAGTGGTCTCAAAGAAGTCATCCAAGCCCATGTCTAGTCGCACCACCCACCCACATGGATGGACGCTTGCGAAAAGGCTATCGAAGTGGAACATGCTTTAGTTTCCCAATCGCCTCATCCAAATTTCATAGCCAAGGGATGCCCCACCCAGGCTCAGGGCACTACCCAAACACTAAAGGTTCAAAAGGTATCCCCCACAAAAATGGTTTAAAGAAGAAAACAAGGATTGTGTTACTACTGTGATGACAAATACTCCCCGGGGCATAAATGCAAGGAACCCAAATTCTTCCAAATTGATGTTACTGATTGCAGCTCATCTGAGGAACCCCCACCCCTTGATGGACCAAAGGAGGAATATGAGGACACCCAATAGGACAATGAGCTCCCATCCATGCCATAAGAAACAATTATCTCGCTACATTCTTTGACAGGCATTTCAGTGCCCCAAAATCTCAAAATTAGAGGTTTTATTAAACATCGCCCTATAGTAGTATTGATTGATAGTGATCGCACTCATAAATTTATCCATCAAAGAGTCACCAAAGCCATTCATTGTTTTGTCAGGGTAGTCTCTAATTTCCATGTCCAGATTGTTGATGGGGGGACAATGAAATGTGAAGGCCGCTGCGAAAATATCAAACTTTAGATGGGAGGTTACCACCTAAATACCCACATGTTTGCCATCAAAATGGGTGGTTGTGACATTATCTTGGGTGTTGAATGGATTCACACACTAGGCCCAATCACAATGGCTTTCCAGGAGTTATATATGAGTTTTAAGTAGAATGACCACATGCATACCGTCCGTGGACTCTAGGAAGGTACTCCTTCTATCATCAACTTGCATCGAATGGAAAAGTTTTTAAAAAAGGGCCATCATGGAGTTATCGCCCAATTTTATCCCATCCAGGCCATCAAGCCCACTACTCTTCATATTCATCTAGAGATGCAATAGGTCTTAAACCGCCACCAACAAGTATTTGACAAACCTAAAGAGCTTCCACCCTCTAGAGGGGAACATGATCATAGCATCACTTTGGTCCCAGGGGAACAACCAGCGAATGTGTGCCCATATAGATATCCTTTCTCCCAAAAGAATGAAATTGAAAAATCATCAAGGAACTCCTGGAAGTGGGTGTCATTCGTCCTAACATCAGTCCTTATTCATCACTAGTGGTCATGGTGCACAAGAAAGATGGGGAATGGCGCATGTGTCTAGACTTCACGGCCTTCAACAAGCTCACGGTCAAAGATAAATTCCCTATCCCGGTTATTGATGATTTTCTAGATGAACTAAATGGTGCTCAATTCTTTACTAAGCTAGATCTCCGCTTGGGATATCACCAAATACGCATGAAAGAAGTAGACATTCCCAAGACTGCTTTCTGAACTCATGAAGGCCATTATGAATTCTTGGTCATGCCATTTGTCTCTGTAATGCCCCATCCACTTTTCAGAGCCTCATGAATCACCTGCTCAAACCATATATCAGAAAATTTGTCCTCGTTTTCTTTGATGACATTCTCATCTACAACCTCACCTGGGAAAAGCATCTTCAACATGTAGACCTGCTCTTGCAACTTCTCTGGAAGCATAAATTATTTGTCAAACTGTCCAAGTGCTCTTTTTTCATGGAAGAAGTTGAGTATTTGGGCCACATTGTGGGTCGTGAAGGTGTCAGGGTGGATCCCAAAAAGATCAAGGCAATGCAGGATTGGCTCCAACCAAAGACCTTGAAGAGTTTGAGGGGATTCTTGGGTCTCACAGGCTACTATCACAAATTTGTCCACAATTATGGTCACATTGCCAGACCCCTCACTAACCTTCTCAAGAAAAAATTATTCCTCTGGATCGATGAAGCACAACAGGCATTTATGGCTCTCAAACAGGCCATGTGTTCCACTCCCATATTGGCACTATTGTGATTGAATGTGATGCTTCAGGTACTAGAATTGGAGTTGTCTTAATTCAGGAAGGTCGACCCTTCGCTTTCACTAGCCAACAACTAAGTGGGAAAAATCTGGGAAAATCTACCTATGAGAAGGAGATAATGGCCATCTTACATGTAGTAGACACCTAGTGACCACACTTATTGGGGCAACGTTTCCAAATCCGCACATACCATCAAAGCCTCAAATATTTTTTGGAGCAATGTCTATCCTTGCCCCAACAAAATAAATGGCTAGCCAAAATGTTGGGATATGATTATGAGATAATTTACAAGAAATGACGTGAAAATGTAGTAGCAGATGCTTTATCACACCAATTTGAGGATGAGAACACCTTGCTATCAATCTCTCTTCCCATTCCAGATTGGATTGAAGAAGCCCGCAAGGAATGGTTTTCACATCCATCTCTCTCCCAACTCATTAATAACTTGAGAGTAGATCCTAATTCCATAGTGGGCTACTCTTGGATGGATGAGATTCTTCGCTACAAGGATAGAGTAGTGATATCGCTGACATCCAACCTCAAAATGTGCATTTTGGAAGAGTTTCACTCATCTCCCACTGCAAGACATGCAGGCTTCCAGAAGACTTATGCTCGCACTCGTCGTTCCTTATTTTGGATAAGCATGAAAAATAACATTCTTACTTTTATAGCTAAATGTGATGTGTGTCAACGCCACAAAGGAGAAACAGTCAAGCCCCTAGGAACCTTACAACCATTGCCCATCCCTGCCTCAATCTGGATGGATGTTTTTATGGATTTCATTACTAGTCTTCCGAAGTCAGGAAACAAGTCAGTCATCATGGTGGTTGTGGACAAACTTTCTAAATATGCTTAGTTTTGTGCCCTGCCCCACCCATTTACCCCCACTTTTGTGGCTCAAGCTTATGCCCACTTCCATTGTGTCTTATCGTGACCTGACCTTCACCAGTAACTTTTGGCAAGAACTTTTCAAGCTACAAGGCACCCAAATCCAACTAAGTACTTCCTATCATCCCTAAACTGATGGTCAAACTAAAGCAATGAACAAATGTTTGGAGACCTACCTAAGGTGCTTCACTTCAGAAAAGAAACATCAATGGGTATAGTGGTTACCTCTAGCTAAATGGTGGTATAATACTAACTATCATGTCGCCACCAAGATGACTTCATATGAAGCAGTGTATGGTCAACTCCCACCTTCACCTACTTCTTATATCCCTGGATGCTCTAAGGTGCAAGCAGTGGACCAACTCCTATAGAACCGTGCAACTATGCTATCCCATCTCAAAGATAATCTCCATCAAGCTCAATATCGCATGAAGCAACAGGCAGACCAACATCTTTTAGAGCGCACATTTCAAGAAGGTGATCAAGTATTCTTGAGGCTGCAACCATACAAGCAAACATCACTCAAATACAAGGGTTGTAAGAAATTAGCTTCAAAATTCTACGGACCTTATCAAATACTTCAACACATTGGAGAAGTAGCCTACAAGCTAGCCTTGCCACCAACTACAAAAATTCATCCCGTCTTCCATGTATCATGCCTCAAGAAAGTGGTGGGGAACCATTGTAGAATTCAAACCAGTCTACCTAAATTGGATGAAGAAGGTTCACTCTCTCTCCAACCTGAACAGGTCCTCGACACGTGAGAATGACATCTGTGCAGTCGTACGATCAAGGAAGCCCTCGTTAAGTGGAAAGACACCTCTACAGAAGATGTGATATGGGAACCAACCACTATTCTTTGGCAGTCTCCGCAACTTCAGCCTTGATGAAAAAGTTTTTTTTTATGGGGGAGGGCATGTTAGGGTCCAACCCTAACCCCTTTATTTATGTAATAGGGTCAAGTCATATCTATAGTTAGTTAAAGAGTCAATAAATCCCATATTAATAATTGTAAATGGTTGACCCGCATTTAAAGAAAGGGACCACAATTAGTTGCAAACGGGCCATGGTATTAGATAGATGGTATTGAGAGAACCATGGTACTGAACCATGGTATTGCATATATGAATCCTATATAAAGGATAGAGACTCCCCATTGAGGAGCGTTGTGTCTTATTTTGTAATCGTGCTCTGCTCTGTTGGAGGTTTCCCCCTCGAAGAGGCAAGTGAACATTGCTTTCATCTCTGAATAATAAAATACTTGCTGTTTTTTGTCATTTTGTTTTGTGTTTTGGGTTGTATTTCTTTGTATATTTGGTATTCTGGAATCTTCTAGAAGGTCAAGAGTATAACATGTTGAACCTCTTGATTTCCCTTCTTCCTTAGCTCTTGCGGATCACGAGACACATCATGTCTTGAAGAGGGTGCCCCCTCGCAACAACTGAAAAACTAAGAAATCTACATAACAGGTTCCTATGTGCAGCGGTTGCGAAGCTGGGAATTTTGCACAACTTGTATCCCCTCGCAGTAGTTGTAAATCTAAAAAATATGCGCAACATGTTCCCAACCCATTTGATCGGCTGTCTCCTACCCCAGAGGATGAAATTCCAGAATGCTTAAGAAAACCTATGGAAAAAACTCATCCCTCCATTCTCCAAGAGGACATCACCATTCATAACCCAATTCTTGAGTCTAATCTACATCTTTTCCATCCTCCATCATCTACAGGCCATGACTCCTTGCACCATGACTCGCTTGAGTGATCTACTTCATAAGGTAGTTGCGCGAACTCTCTTGATTCTCATGTTACTGGCTCAAGTTGCAGTCATGTTCAAGGAAATATCATCATACAAGCGAAGGAGAAGGATGGTGAAGACACAATCAATTCCTCTCAAAACATTGGGATTCCATTCTTGATCGATTCTAAATCCACAAATCTTGGTTAAACATCATGCACAATCAGTTCTTTCGATCAACCTCCAATCTTGGGTTGTCATCACTCCCATACTTCTATATGTTGTGATGAACGCCCAAGCACATCATATGATCTGCTGTCATCTCATGTTCACTCTAACTCAGATTTGGAATGCGCAACAATCAAAGATGACATCCATATCAAAGATTCCTCTGCACCCCACTTGCCTGTGTGTCCTATCATTCACAACACATCAACATGCATTAGATATACTCCACATTCTCTTGCTTCTTCATCTTATGAGTTATCTCCTCAATGGAAACAAGGCAATGAGGTTGTCCATGATGAAAATAGTCTCAACACATGGGACTCTTCCCACTCATGATCATCTTGTTTGTTGCATGAAGAAAACTCATCAAGTCAGCTTGCTGAAAATTTTGATGAAGCCTGTGATAGAGATGGTTTTCATCCTAAGAGCAGCTTTGAAATCCATAACAGCAACCATCCTAAAGCCATGGATAATCTCATTCACATCTCAAAATGAAAATTTTCAATTCTGGAAAGTTCTGGGACATGCCAGGGAGTCGAGGCAGTTCAACTTTCGTTGATGGTTATGTCAGGACCTTGTGACTCTAGTAAGCCCATCAAACCAAATCAGATCTTGTTTCTCACACACAATCTGTCTATCTACATGGTTTCACTCGACGTGGATCCCCGTGTAAAGAATATTTACTATTCTAGGTGTGGTATTTCAAAATTTTAGATTTTCGCTAATGATCAAATCCACGAGTCCATTACAACATGTCCGTCAAGTTCATGCACCTCTCTTACATCCAATTCGGGTTGGGAGTGTCCATACCTCATGCAATCATGGGACAACGAAGTTGATCTTCTCGAAGACTATCTTTATTCGAAATCATACTTATCGGATTTTCTCTCTTGTAATCAGCTCGGTCTTTTTGCAAATTTTGCACGTCAAATCTGCCCACTCATCTGCATGTCTGATGATGAGCGCACAACCTATCGCATGAATCAAGTTACTCTCATTTCACCACACCCCAACTGGTTTCACACATTCACAGTGTTGGCATCATTTCTATATTTCTGTGATGACCATGGTTCCCACGCACTTTTTCACCAATTACAGGTGGGCGTTCTATCATGTCTAGCATATAGTGAACTTGGTTCCCTCATTAAGAGCATTTGAACGTTTTTTAACAAATTTTCTTTGTTCATGTCAAACTAGGAATCTGGCATCTCGACTGACTAGTCTGATTTTTCTTCTATCTTGGGTGGCTGTCATGCAATTTATCATTTTCCCAATAGTACATCCAATGAAAGTCTCTTCGCGCACTATGATCTTCATCGTGTATCATCTTTCTTCTTAGACTTCTGTCAAGCAAGTGAGGCACTTCATCCTACGCTGATGGCTATGGCAGGTCCTCACTATCTTGACATGATCAATGAGAATGACTAGATCTATCTATCAGTATCAGATTCCCATCATGACCCCTCTCTTAAATCATGAATCTATCTTCTCAAAGATCACAAATCTTTCCAAACAACCATCACAAATTTTATGGTCTAATCACAGAATGGCTAGCACAATCTTACTTGGCGAGTTGTGTTGTAGGTAACAAGCTTCAATCCTTACTCGCACTCGATAAGAACATTGGTTGAGAACAACACACACTCGCAAGAGACCTCCGAGGTTTGTTGAAAAATGGTAATCACAGAAGCAGTAAGCATGTGTGTTGGGTGGTTGTGACACATTCTTCCAGCAACAAGCAAGACCTTCTCTGTCGTGTGAAAGTTTGTCAAGTTTTTGGATTCTCTGTTGCACACTATTTTTTTATCTATTTTAATCACTTGTATCTTTGTGACTGCAGGTTGGGTACGTCTATGGTGGCTTCACTGGAAATTTCATTTGACGTAACCCAGACTGTTTAGCTTAGGAGTAGGATTAGTGTTTGATTTTTCACTTTTCTTTGCTTTGTGGTTTGTATTTTTGTTTGCTCGCTGACTTGGTTTAGTTTGTTTGCTTGTTTTCTTTGCTTTCTTGTTGTTGTGTTTGGATTTTCTTACTATTTTTGTTTCGTTTTTTTTTTTGTTTGACTGATACCTTGCTATTTTTGTTTCTGGGAATAAGTGTTTCCATCTACTAAGTTTTGGATTTTGAATGAGTGTGTGGCTGAAATCTAAGAGACTTGTGACACTGTAGCACTTGCCCAGTCTTGCTTCCTTCTTCTCTTTGCTTAGTTGTAACCTTCGGCTGATGAAGTCTTGATGGAAAATACAAACCATTTGCAAGGGGAAATTTGTTCCAACCATGAACCTCTTTCCACTTTGGGAAACCCCATGTCTGTACTCATCTTTCTGCTCTGTGTACTCAATCCCATTGAATTAGTAGAAACGATGAAGGGGAAATAACTAAACGAGAAAACCTATGTCAGAGGTCTTATATGCTTCTTTGAAGGAACAACCTCTTCTGCTCTTAATAAGTCAGGATCCATCTTCTGACCAAAAACAAATAAGTGACAATGCACAGTCCTCTTGAAAAAATACAAAGGCGAAAGAAGAGAAGGGCTTCATGTGCAGAGAGGTGAAGCATGCAACTCCACCAGGGTACTGACCAGGCTTGCTGGCAGTGGAGCAATGTGTGTGTTCCTATGTGACTTCACTGGGGTATTGTCCAAGATTGTTGGCAGTGGAGAAACAACAGAGATGAAAACTTATATTATGAAAACTTTCAAATTGCAAGCCAAACTACACTCCCTGATTTCGAAACACTGTGATCAAAATGAAATTTTTGTTGTGTTTGACTGATTTGGAAAATGTTGAACTGTGTTTATCCATGGGATAAGTGGGGAAACCAAAGAAACCAAATAGCAATTCAATACTCACCGAAATACCAAGGCCTTGTGCTATCAATGAATCAAAACAGAGAAGTTGGATTTCTACCAGTGTGTCGCCAAGTGTTGTAGCAGTTGCAACACCCTCCAAAATTTTGGCCCACATCCAATTTTGAAGCCTCCTTTGAGAGTTTTACTTGATGTTTGCACGCCCTCGGGTTCACCCTGTGACCTTGTGTGAGTCTTTGCACCCACCTTGCTTGATTGTTCAATGGACAACTTTTGTATGTTGGTATCAATGTCTCGCTTATGACCATGTTTTGGTTGTGGAAAAGGTCTTCACTTCATGTGTATGTGTTGTGTTTTTTAGGTAAACATTCATCGCATTCACACACTAAGTTGTATGCATTGTTGTGCAAGCATCGTCGCAGTCATCCAACGATCAATCACAAGCATCGCGCTTCTCGTTTGCAACGTTAGTTGGTCATATTGAGCATGTGTGTCTTGATGTTTTGAGGCATATTCTTGTCAAGTCATGTGAGTGTGTGTTTGCAACGTCATGTATGTACCATTTCACTCGCTTACACACTTAGTCATGTTTTCTGAAATTATGACGACTAGATCGCCCTCTCACAACCGGATCATCACCTCATCATCGACTCGATCGAATGTCACTAGAACAATGTATAAGTAGTTAGCAAGCCATTTCAAGTTGATCTTCCTGACAACTCATCAATCAACCCTCCTGCTGGTCAATTATAGAGTTTGACTAGGCGGTCAACCTGTTAGCACTTGGAATTCACCTAGGCTGAGATAGACAAACTCTCAAGGCTACATCAAACCATTTCACCTCGTAGCTAGCCCTACGAGGTATGAGAAGGCTCTCTCGGGTCAGATTCGGTAGATCTTTCAATATGATAAGCTGACCAATTAGGATCAAAGATATTAGGCTAGTAAATTGATAAGGGGGGTTTGATTTAAAGATTTTTGGGTTTTTTGGTGGCAATTGGAGGGAGTGCAATTCAGGGTGCGGGGATTGAGCACAGTTTTTGCAGGGGGATCTTTGGGGCAAGGTAGGAGTGAGCGCTGATGCCTTAATCTGAGATGGATGATCAGGGATGATAGAGAAGGAGCTAAAGAGGGAAAACAACCATTTGATTCCTCTCTAAACAGTAGAAAACATAAATTTTGAACAAACTAAAAAGCTGAGCATGTCAAAGCATGATTTCAAACTTTATCACTTCATCTGTCCAAATAGAAGCAAAAGAGAGATGTGGAATACATAAACAAACTT
>APFE031396172.1:0-11508 GCA_000404065.3 Pinus taeda | reverse complement strand
CCGTGGAAACGTGTGGAAACGCCTGGAAACGTGTGGAAACGCGCCCGTACGGACGGAAACGCGTTTCCACGCCGTACGATACGCGGAAACGCGTTTCCGTTTCGTTTCCGTACGGAAACGGACCCTAGACCCACGTTTCCTGCAACTTAGGTTTGTTGAAGTTTAAATGCAATGTTGAGTAAGAAAGGTGAATAAGCGCTAATGATACTAATGAATATCTTTGTTTCAAAAATACATGGAGCATTATAGCAAAAGTAGAAGCAAAGGTAGAGGGTAAGTTACCTTTTGGTGCAAGTCTCATGTAGCATGTATGTTCTACTATAAAATCCTCCTAGTTCATGGTTCAAATACCATGGTTCTCCACCCTTCTTATCAATTTGGGGTTTTTAATTTTTCGTAGCATGAGATGTACTTTTGTTTAAATTATATGCATCTTCTATTATTTGGAATTCTCTTATTTATTGGATGTAGTGCAAATGCAGGTAAAGAAAGGTGGCCGAGCAAAGGTGGAGCAACAATGCTGAATTCTCTTATTTATTGGATGTAGTGCAAATGCAAGAAAATAAATGTGGCCGAATAAAGGTGGAGCAATAATGTTCAAACTTCTTAAATATATTTGTGTAAGAGATACTTGGAGTAGTGCAGGAGAGTGCAAAGGTAGAGGGTGAAATATCTTTTGGTTCTAATATGCTTATCTTTTCATTTTTAATATAATGGTTCTCCTCGCTCATTCCTTATTCATGGTTTATGATTTTTGGTCATTGAATAAAATGTACTTTTGCATGGCATTATGGATAATTCTTTTGTCTTGGCTTATGATTAAGATTTATTATAATATTTTTCAATGTTTGTTTAATATTTCTTATAAGATTTTTGTTGTTTGACTTGGAACTTTTTGGTTTTCATTTAATATTTTATGGTTTGGTTTTTTTTTGGATTTAGGAAGTGGAGATATAGAGGCAGGGCCTAGAAATGGTGCATGTTGCATAGGTGCATTTGGTGAAGGAGGAGGAAGTAGAGGAAGAGGTGGGTATGGTTTCAAGTGTCTGATTAAATTAAATGCATTGTATATTATTTGAGATTTATTTATATGGTGAGTGTAATGCAAATCTAGGTAAAGGAAGGTGGAGGAGCACTGATGAAACTACTGAATCTTATTGTGTGAAAGAGACTTGGAGAAGTGTTGAAGAGTGCAAATGTACAAGGTGAGTTCTCTTTTAGTTCCAACATGGATCTTTTCCCGTTTCAATACAATGGCTCTTCATCAACTGAATCTTTTGTGTGAAAGAGACTTGGAGAAGTGTTGAAGAGTGCAAATGTACAAGGTGAGTTCTCTTTTAGTTCCAACATGGATCTTTTCTTGTTTCAATACAATGGTTCCTAGACTGCTTCACATTTCTAACAAGATATTTTGAGTATTTGATATTTCAATTTTTGCATGATATTTCTCACAAAATGTCTTTTGTGGTTGATATCTCTTATGGAATTTTTTGGTCTCTTATTAATACTTTTCTAATTTTTGTTGTGCAGGGTATCCTTGGTTGGCTTGGAGCTTTTTAGGGTTGGGGAGTTGTGTTTGTGTCTATTGCTTCTTTTTGTTATATATGTTTTTTTGTTTTGTTATTTTTGATTATTATTTATTTATATAATGATTTATAATTTTTATTTTTGCAATTTTTATGGTTTTTTTTTAATTGTTATGTTTGATTGTTTTTTGCATTTATGAGCATGGCCATGCTATTTTGGTTGGCGTTTTGTTTCCTTTTTTTTCATATATTATATATATATATATATATATATATATATATATATATATATATATATATATATCTTCTGAATAAGATCTAGCAGGTCATATTGTGGGATTAGAGTTTATGCAAATTCCAAACATGTAGAGGAAAAAGGTAAGGGAGAGGTATGTATTGCTTGCTTTTTTCTACATAATTTTATAATTCCATGATGTTTTAAATTAACTCAGTTGTTGCTTCAAAATTATATCATGTGCGTTTATTTATATTTAGAGGCAATGCATGTAAAGCAAGGTTGAATGCTAATGAAACTATTGAATATCCTTTTGTGAAAGATACGTGGGATACGCTATAGATGAGAGAAAGTAGAGGTAGAGGAGTTATGGACCAAGACCCATGTATGTTTTGCGTAGATGGTTCTCCTCACTTATTAATTTAAGGTTTGTGATTTTTGGCTGGCCTTTTGCATATGATTATTCATAAGAGTGTTGTTGTTTGTCTAAGATTTCTTATACTCTATTTTAGTTTCTATTGAATATCTCTCATAAGATTTTTTACTCTCTATCGAATATTTTTTAGTTTGATTTTTGTTGGTTTTAGGCGAGTTAAAAATAAAGACAAGTCTCAAGGCTGTTGTAGATTCTACTTGCGCTTTCAATAAAGAACACGACTCAAGATGAGGAGGTATGTATGGTTCCATGCGTGTTTGATTAATTTAAAGGCATCACATATAATTTGTATTTATTTATTTATGCATATGATGAAATGCATGTAAAGTGAGGTTGAACGCTAATGAAACTATTGAATATCTTTTTGTGAGACATGGGATGCACTATAGATGAGGCGGAAGTAGAGGTAGAGGAGTTAAGTTATGGTGCAAAGACTGATGTATGTTTATAGTTTTCCTCCCTACTTATCAATTTAGGGTTTACGATTTTTAGCCCCTACATATGATGTACTTTTGCATTTTGATATCATCTAGTTTGGTTTTTGTTAGTTTTAGACAATGGAGAAATAAAGACGAGTTTGAAGGCTGTTGTAGATTCTACTTGTGCTTTCAATGAAGAACACTACTAAAGATGTAGAGGTATGTATGATTCCATGTCTCTTTATTTAATATAGAGGCATCACATATCATTTGTGATTTACTTGTGATTTCAATGAAGAACACTACTCAAGATGTAGAGGTATGTATGATTCCATGTCTCTTTATTTAATATAGAGGCATCACATATCATTTGTGATTTATTTATTTACGAATGCAATGCAATGCATATAAAGAAGAAGGTGGCAATGAAGGAGAGTGTAGAGGCAGAGGTGGTGAGTTCTTTTTGGATTTATTTTTTGATGGTGAGTTCTTTTTTGATTATCTTATGAATTTGATTGATGAAACTATTGAAATATCTATGTAGCAACACTATATTATAGTGAAGAGGTAGTAGTAAAGGTGTGTTCTCTTTCGATGCAAATTCCATGATATGCTATGAAATCCTCATGTTGCTTTTTGTTTTATGTTTCTCCAAAGATATTTGGCATATATTTAATAATTGTCATAATATTTTATGGTCTCTATTTAATACTCTTCTATTTCTTAATGTGCAGGATGTCCTTGATTCACCGTAGACGCTTTTTGGGATTGTAAAGAGGAGTTTGTCCACTATTTCTCTTTATTTGTTTTTCTTTTGTTATTTTCATTTTTTTTTGCTATTGTTGTTGCTATGTTTTGCTATTTCTTTGTTTTTGTACGACTACTGTTATTTTTTTTACATTTGTGAGCATGGCCATGCTAAATTGTGGTTTGGTATTTTGTTTTTCATGCTTGTTTTTTTTCTTTCTTTTTTATTATTATTATTTTCTTTTATTTTTTAATATACCTTTGTTCATGGATTTTGTTTTGGGTTCTATGAATGTGGAAATTAAGGCAAGCCTTAACAACACATATTGTGGATTTAAGGCTAATGATAATTCAACAAAATGTAATGGGCGAACATGAAAGAGATATGTATGATGGAATTCACTAGTCAAAGATGAAAGAGGTATGTATGAACTACGTAATTTAATGGTTCCATTTGTTTTAATTGAACTCTTTTGTTGCTTGTTATATCATGTGTGCTCATGCAAATTTATTATAGGCAATATGGGTAAATTTATTATAGGAAATATGGGTAAATTTATTATAGGAAATATGGGTAAAGGAAGGTAATTTGAATCTTCAAGCATAAGCAAAATTTTCTTCTAATTTTTGTGGATATGGATGAAACAAAACAAAATTTTCAATCTAGGTTATGACATACTAGTTTTTATCTACATTTGGGAGGGGTACTAAGCACTTTGTGCAATCCAAGTTATGACATACTAGTTTTCATCTACACTTGGGAGGGGTACTAAGAATACTAGTTTTCATCTACATTTGGGAGGGGTACTAAGCACTTTGTGCCACTTGAGTGTAGTACATGCGTATTTCAATCTAACCATTTTCATTAAATCATGGGACATAGGCAATATGGGTAAAGAAAGGTAATTGGAATCTTCAAGCGTAAGCAAAACTTTCTTCTAATTGAGTAGAGTTTGTAGATATTGATGAAACAAAACAAAATTTTCAATCCAAGTTATGACATACTAGTTTTCATTTACATTTGGGAGGGGTACCAAGCACTTTGTGCAATCCAAGTTATGACATACTTGTTTTCATCTACATTTGGGACGGGTACTAAGCATACTAGTTTTCATCTACATTTGGGAGGGGTACTCAGCACTTTGTGCTAGTGAAGATTGTAGATTTCTTAATCTCAACATTTTCATTAAAACATGAGACATTTGTCCTTTTAGCCCCATAATATCTACAACTTTCTATATTGTTGCTTCATGAAAACTTGCTTCTAATTGAGTAGAGTGTTAAAACATGAGACATTTGTCCTTTTAGCCCCATAATATCAACAACTTTCTATATTGTTGCTTCATGAAAACTTGCTTCTATTTGAGTAGAGCGTTTGTAGATACCTTCATGAAAGCTTGCTTCTAATTGAGTAGAGTGTTTTTAGATATGCATTTCAACCTCAACATTATCATTAAAGCATGATGCATTTGTCCTTTTAGCCCCATAATATCTACAAATTTCTATATGGTTGCTTCATGTTTTTCTGAAGGAGATAAAAGCATAACAGACTTCTTCCATCATTCTATCATAGATGAATGCATCTTTGATGAGAATTTATCACTCTTAGTCAATATAAAGAACATAAAAAATTTGGCTTCCTAGAAGGCTAGGAAAGATTGCACCCAATTTTGACCTCACTCCAACAATTCCCTGTAGCCCTTATCCAACATACATTTTTCTACCATTCTTCAATCAGCTTTAGTTGGGCCTTAATTCACATACTAACTTGTCTTGGGACGAAGCCTCATATTGTTGAAAATAATAGTGAGAAAGGTTCTCCTTTGACTTGTGTCTCAGTGCATGAGACCAAGACGCAGTTCTCCTTAGCATGCACAAGTTCTTAAAAATTAGGGAGAGGTCCTGTAAGTTAGGACAGTTCATGACGCAATTTGGCTGATATGCGGGAGTGCAAGGCTTAGTTTCTTGTCTTCTAGTGCGAGTTATTTTTGGGAAAGGACAAACCAGTGTGCCTTAAGTTCAATAGAGTTTGTAGATATTGATGAAACAAAACAAAATTTTCAATCCAAGTTATGACATACTAGTTTTCATTTACATTTGGGAGGGTTACCAAGCACTTTGTGCAATCCAAGTTATGACATACTTGTTTTCATCTACATTTGGGACGGGTACTAAGCATACTAGTTTTCATCTACATTTGGGAGGGGTACTCAGCACTTTGTGCTAGTGAAGATTGTAGATTTCTTAATCTCAACATTTTCATTAAAACATGAGACATTTGTCCTTTTAGCCCCATAATATCTACAACTTTCTATATTGTTGCTTCATGAAAACTTGCTTCTAATTGAGTAGAGTGTTAAAACATGAGACATTTGTCCTTTTAGCCCCATAATATCAACAACTTTCTATATTGTTTGCTTCATGAAAACTTGCTTCTATTTGAGTAGAGCGTTTGTAGATACCTTCATGAAAGCTTGCTTCTAATTGAGTAGAGTGTTTTTAGATATGCATTTCAACCTCAACATTATCATTAAAGCATGATGCATTTGTCCTTTTAGCCCCATAATATCTACAACTTTCTATATGGTTGCTTGATGTTTTTCTGAAGGAGCTAAAAGCATCACAAACTTCTTCCATCATTCTATCATAGATGAATGCATCTTTGATGAGAATTTATCACTGTTAGTCAATATAAAGAACATAAAAAATTTGGCTTCCTAGAAGGCTAGGAAGGATTGCACCCAATTTTGACCTCACTCCAACAATTCCCTGTAGCCCTTATCCAACATACATTTTTCTACCATTCTTCAATCAGCTTTAGTTGGGCCTTAATTCACATACTAACTTCTCTTGGGACGAAGCCTCATATTGTTGAAAATAATAGTGAGAAAGGTTCTCCTTTGACGTGTGTCTCAGTGCATGAGACCAAGACACAGTTCTCCTTAGCATGCACAAGTTCTTAAAAATTAGGGAGAGGTCCTGTAAGTTAGGACAGTTCATGACGCAATTTGGCTGATATGCGGGAGTGCAAGGCTTAGTTTCTTGTCTTCTAGTGCGAGTTATTTTTGGGAAAGGACAAACCAGTGTGCCTCAAGTTCTAAATTGAGGAAAGACGAGTTGCATAAGTTAGTTAACTCTTCAATCACTAGTTTGAGTTCCAAAAATAGAACTTGCCAGAATTAGCTATTTGAATTACTTATAGGAGATTGAAAGGCACAATTTTGATCATTGTTTTGTGAGCACAAGACAGGGAGACAAAGAAAAATAGAGCATAGGTTTGTGTGTGTGAGCTTGTGAGAGGAAGAGCATGTAAGAGAAGCTTGTGCGCATATTTGAGGAGGAATTTCCCTTGGGATTTGTGGAAGGATTTAGGGAGAATTCCCTAAATAATAAGAGTGGCCTATACGCATAGA
This sequence comes from Pinus taeda, assembly GCA_000404065.3. NCBI lineage: Eukaryota > Viridiplantae > Streptophyta > Pinopsida > Pinales > Pinaceae > Pinus > Pinus taeda. The sequence goes on along the minus strand of APFE031396172.1, from coordinate 4,732 downwards.
TATAGGGAGGCAATATCAGGCTACTTGCAAGTGTTTCAAACCTAGTTCAAGCATGGTGAACCACTGTGTTTTCTGTTGAGACAATATTGTATTGTAAGAGATCTATTGCTCATTCTTCTATCAATAAAATTCTCAAACAATCAGAGGGTTTTCCCGGTTGGTTTCCCTATAAAAACTGTGTTTTTGATATTGTGTGGCTGCCTTATTTCTATTCCTATTCCGCTTCAAATTAAGTAGAGAAAATTTCGTTTCAGATTTGTTCATTCAAGCAGATCAAAATTTTCGTGGTTTTTCTACATGGTATCAGAGCAATGAACATAATCAAGATCAACACAAGTTGAGGCAAGCATCATAGGAGAAGAACTTTTGAAGCAGTCACAACCTCTAGGAGCTTTATCAAGTTAGAAGGAGCCGAGTTTTATTGTGCCTTTTTGTGATTTGGTATAGGCTGAGTTTGAGGGTAGTTTGTGGCTGAGCTCGAGGGTAGTGATGTGTTTTTTGTGTGTAATTCTCTTTGTATCAGGCCGAGATTTTCTATGTGCATTAGAAGGAGAGTTGAGCCCTTGTAGTCTCAGTATTGGAGGGCTGGAAGGCCTAATAGGTGGCCGGAACATTCCTTTAGGACAACTTATGAAGGAGGCTTGTAAAGGGAGGGTTACACAAGTTTTTGTGGAGGTTTAGGGGCCGAGTTGTGGAGGACTAATGCATTGTGTTTAGGTGCACTAATCAGAGGCTGCGAAATCTCAAAGGAACACCCAAAATCGTGACCTAAGAAGAGCAAAAGAAGTTTGCTAGTTGATGCATGTTTTGTGTTCTTTAGTTATTGATGCATTGCTAGGTTGTGTAGGGATGTTCTTAATATTCATAAATTAAACATATTTACCACACTAGGCCTCTTAGCCTCATAATGTATAAAACCATAATCATGTAGGCACACCAGTCCCAACACATAGACACACGTACACATGGGTGTATCGCCCCAGAAGTAACTTTCGGCTCACCAACGTAATAATCACGGTCCTTAGACACACTACATAGGCACACCGGCCTTAATCATGTTCGTAACTTGGTCCATTGACCTAACATGTACATAAACACAAAGGCATACCAACCTCACGAGTCTCAGGCTCACCAGCCAATGCATTTTATGCATGGTTATTATATTACTCATTCGATGTTGGAACTAGGGATGTTACATTAATTATAGACATTTTTAGCCCCTCCCTCTAGCCAGGGACGAAGTTTTTACGTAGCATTCAAAATCCTTTGAACATATATTAGTTTGCTCAATTTCATCAGATTTATTCCGAGTTTTATCAAATTTTAATATTTATTTTATTTATTTGGAAAAAGTGAATTCATTTTTATATTTTTGAAATTTAAAATATCCCTTTTTCATGAGCTTCATTCTTACATGATTTGACTTAAATCTCGAGTATGGATTTATTTTACTTTTCGGGAATAATTAATCATTTAAAAGACTGATTTTTGTATTGGTCACTATGTAAGCTATTTATATTAAATAATTATAAGATTGGGATTTATTTTACCTAATTGTCAAGAATAATTAATCATTTAAAAATCTGTTTTTTGTATTGGTCACTATGTAGGCTTTTTATATTAAATAATTATGAGATTGTAGAGCTCCCTGCAATCAATGCTTTGCAATTCATTGTATTCCATGTTGTAGGTGAGACATTGCACTCTTGTTCATATTGTAGAGTTTGCTACAACTGACACTCCACAATACAATTATCTAACAATTGTAGGTGTGTCAATTCTCTAACAATTTATGATACTTGGTAGCACACTCAAATGACATTCCTCCACCACCTCACAAATAGACCATCAATCGAACTGTAAGTTCTAGTGTCATACTAGTTGTCTGATTTGAAGTGGGGCACTAAAGGATTCTTTTCAAGCTTACAAGAACCTCTCCCACTCCAAAGCTTATATATTTTCAAGATCTTATGATTAACCAATTGCGGAATTAATAATGCTTGAAATAGGTGTATGATTTTGTTTGCCTTTAACTGTTTATGTGCTTATATTTTGTTGCTTATGCTAATATTTAAATACATGTGACAGTAAATAATGCAACAAATAAACAAACACACATAACAACAATATTAATATGGAGTTCACTCAAAACTCTTGGGCTATGTCTCCTTGAGCTCTAGTCAACTCGACTAGACTCTCTAGGATTATGGCATAAGTTCTTTTACAAACTCCATGCTCAACTCCATTGGATTACATAAAAAAAATGGGCTTAGAACACCATCTTATCCCTGGCTCTGAAGCTCTTGGATTTCTTGCTCTGGCTCTGGCTCTCGCTCTCTGAGCTCCTCTGAGCTTCTCTCAGCCTCTACATGCCTCTGTGGTTCGCTTGACCTCCAATCGACCTCGGCTCTAGATCTCGCTCTCTGAGCTCCTCTGAGCTTATCTCGGCCTCTGCGTGCCTTTATGGTTTGCTTGATCTCCAAGCGACCTTTTTCAGTCCTCCAGCTCCCCCTGGTCAATCGCGCTCTCTGTGTTTTAATTATGCATCAGTTACAGTCCTCCATCATTGAAGAACCCGATTGTTTCCACAAAAGAATCAGTTTCCTATTGCAATGAATCGGCGGGCATAGGAAAACCCAACCGTTCGGCCTTCCTCCTGTGGAAATTGCCCAATAATGCAATACATAGGAAAACTGACAAAACACATGATTGGAGCATTTTACCGGACTTCAAAATGCATTCAATCGCATCCATAAAACCATTGGGTCCTCCATTCCATCGCAAACTGCAATCGCATGGCGTATTGGCCAAAAACCCAATACACAGGAAATACACAAAAACTCGAATTTCTGGATTTAAAAACTTATGAAATCAATGCTATAAACCCATTGGGTCTGGCCCTTATCAGCATATCGCTATCGCTTTGGCGGGAGGTCAAAAACTCAATATAATGGAAATACAAAGAAAATCCGAATATGCTGGATTTCAAATTTTATGTATCCGTGCTTATATCGGGTCCACCCTTTATCGGCCTATTGCAATCGCTTTGGCCCTTTGTATCGGGGATCACCGATCACTGATCACGTCGATCAAATCCTGATCGTCAATTTGACTCCTCGATCTGACGGCTGACATTGCACATCACGTATCGCTATTGCATATCGCATTTGGAACGGCCAAGCTGTTCTTTCCATTGAATATGGATTGTGCCAACCCGATCCGCCGATCCGATCATCGGCGATCGCAATGTTGCATAATCGCAATCGCCAAGTCTAAGGTCCCGATATCGGGCGAAGGCCTGCCTCCGATGTGATAAGTCAGAAGTCGCAATTGAGGTTCCTTCCGCCTTTGCCTAAAGTCCTTCCCTTTAGCACATTTGCGATGCGATTTCCTTAAGGAGCCTTTTATGCCATTTTTAGAAGAAATGCCTTATTTTTCAAAGGACAAAGGCAATCTTCTTTCTGTGATAACTTCATCACCCGAACTCCATTTTAGCCCATTCAAATTGCAGTAAATTTAGAATGAAAAGATCTATGCAATGAGACTATTTCCAAGAGTAGCCCTTGACTTCCATTTTCTTCTGTGAGGAACACTTTAGATTTAGAAGTCTATTCTAGATCAATTTTGGATCACACCTTCCCACTAAAAGAACTTTTGGTTTCCAAAAGACTGACATACTGATCTGAATAGTAAATGAGAGTACCTCACCCTCTTCTTTCAGCCTCCATACACTTGCTTCTACATAGTGCCTCTGTACCAAAGTCTCTGACCACTTTCCTTCCTGGATGTGTTGGTCCTCCTTGGGAAGCACTGTTTTCCTCCTTTACTTCTTGCAGAACTCCTGCTGAGAAGGTCACAAAAGGTAGTTTTAACTTCTCTGCCTTGATCATTGATCCAAGGTGGCTCAAACCAATGTGAAGTTACATCGGCTTCACAAAATTTCCATTTGTACCTATTTAACACATTGCCAACAACAACTGTTAACAACAACAGGATTACAGACAACAACTGGATGGTCTAAACTCCTACTTCAACAAAAGAAACAGATTTCACATCTTGTGAACACCTCCATGTCTTTATATCACCTCCATGTCTTTATATCTACATACAAATGATTGACTAGATAACAAGCCAACAAAACATGTCTTTAAACAATTGACCCTTCAAATCAAGCATGTGGAAAAGATCTCAAGGATTTTTTTCCAAAGATGAAACACTTCATCATTATGTCCATCTTGGAGACCAAATCAACTTTTCCCAAGTTAATATAGCACCACATGCATGCCAAAGCAATCAACCTTGAAAGTTAATTATGTAGGAATTTACAGGGTAAGTTCCTCAGACAGAAAACCAGAAGGACACCGCTCACAAACAGATCACAGATCAATACACCAGTATTTTGACGTGGTTAAAACCCTCAGAGAGGGAAACAGTCCACGGCCTGCGCCAACGTGGCTACTACAAGCAATTTATTAATAAAAGAATGAAAATTTACATAAGCTTCTCTCATGCACGGTTAACCTACAAATGACGCTCCATGCGCTTTAAATAGAATTCATGGACCAATCGGGTGTCAAGCCACGGATCAAGTGTCGGTAATACCGAGGAGAGAATGAACCGTCGGATCACTACATCTCGTGACCGTCGGATTGTAAGTTACAAAATGTACAACGGTAAAGAAACACACTTTACCTAACTCTAACCTAACTCTATACTAGACCAAGTTGAACTT
>APFE031396169.1:78498-95032 GCA_000404065.3 Pinus taeda | reverse complement strand
AAGAGAGTCAAAGGTTATATCTTTGAGATTTCCATTTGCTTGCAAAGACTCAAGATAATTGGAGTATGTAAGATAAAGTGCCTTGAGAAAAGCAATAAGAGAGATATCCAGCTCAACTTTAGTGGATTTGATATCATGCATTATAGACTTTATTTCAGATGCAAGAGCAAGAGGATCATTATTTTGCAGTTCAAGAATGAAAAGTCTAATCATAAGTTGGACGACTTCAAGTGCAGAATGTGAGTCATAGAGTTCTTTCAGCTTTTGTAAGGCTTCAAAGGCAATTGAATATGATGAAATGTGGCGACTCATCTCCTTATTTACAGATGCTGCGATTAATGCATATGCTTTGTTATTCTTGTTTTCCCAAATGGCGAGCTCTTTGTCTGAGGTAGGCTTTTCTGGGTCACTATCTCCTTCTCCGACACACACTCCTTTCCACAACTCATTGAAGATGAGGGTGTGTTGTATCATCCGGGACCAATCAGGATAGTTCTCCTTGCCAGTGAGAACTATTCCCACCATGGATATGATTGAATGCATTCTGTGAAAAAAATAACTTCTGCTGATAGAATAATACTTCTAATGGCAAAAAGAATGTGCTTTTGTGGAGGGAAAGAAAAACTTTTGCTGCTAAAAAAATGATTCTGAGACGAATGTTGATAACATGTTACCACTGTAACATATATCACCACATATATATCACCGCATAAACAATTTTAGCGCTTTGTGTTACTACTGTAATATATATCACATCATATGCATAAACAATTGAACGCTTTGCGTTAAACGCTGCCCTTTACTACGAAGCTTCAATGATGGCTTCCGAATTGGAAGTTTCCTTTATGCTTCTGATCTCACTTTCGATACCAGGACAGTATGCCGCGGTTCGAAGAACTAAAAAAAATGCTTGATTCAAAGTTACAATGACTCTTCCGCTGCGCCAACACTTAAACACTTAAACACTTAATGCATAAATCGAAAACCTTAAGCATATTTTCTCACTGCTAAATTTCGCTACCATGTTGTAGGCAATCAGGAGAAAAACCATCATTGCGCAATTGAAACAGAAATGCTAACGAGGGTTCGGCTATTCGCTTACGTAAACCTGGTGATGACTGTGAGACTAAAGCTCACTTTCATAAATCACGTAATGATACCATGCCAAAAGCTTCTATTACAGTGTCTACAGGTAGTGGGAGAGAATTGAAAAATCCCACAGATGCACAAGTTAGCTCCTCTGGTGATGTTCCTGATGTTCCACTATCAGTCAACAGTTTTGGATCTCAAAGACGCCACAGAGACGCCAACAGCGTTTCACATATATTCCTTAACAAACCAGATCTTACATTAAGGCTTTGAAACAAATAACCAGGTATGCAGAGGGAGACAATATGTCATACCACATTCATATACTATAGTCATACCACAGTCAAATATGCATTCACCAAAAATGAAAACGCAGATACCATACAGCGTTTCAAAAAATCAAGGGTTTCAATCACGCAGTTTGAATACCATGTCAGGCGTTGGTTCAACGTTCGGCTATTTGCAGCATTCAATACGCAGCCTCATCGAACCATGTCAAGCGTTAGTTCAACGTTCACAGCCTCGTCGAACCATGTCAAGCATTATGAGAGTATGGGACAGAACTCATCGAACGCAGCCTTATCAAACGTTCACCATGCTTCTGCTGCGCATACCATGTAAGGCGTTATGGCAAAGGAGTTACAAGGCACACTTAAAAAAAGGAACCTGGGACCTGTGCTCTGATACCATGTCAGCCCAGGAGTAACTCCAGAAAAACTGATACGATTATTTCATTAGGTAGCTATTGTTATATACACATGAATGTGACTGATCAGTTCATCTTCTTGATGACTGTTCACATTCCAGAAGATTAGGTGTCAACAGAATTCAACACTGAGAACTCTGGTCCACTGCGATTTCCACAAGCAGCCGAGATTTGAAAATGAGAATCGCTGCCGAGATTTGAAAATGAGAAAAATCTTTGAGTTGCAGGAACCGAGAAGCACGGAACACACTTCTTCATTAACCGTTTTCATAACTTATTTCAGTTTTGGATCAATGATCAAACTTTGTTCAATCATCTAACACTACAAATCCATGGTCAACAATAGGACACGGTATCAGCTGGGACAATTCATTTCAAACGGAAATGCCTTACGGTGTAACAAGTGCTAGTTGAATGCTCCATGAAGACAAGTGCACATTAATTTGATGATTTTAAGAATTAAGTAGACATCAATAATGATGTGCAGATTTTAAAATTGTTGGTATATGATGGCTAATAAGGGGAAAAAAAGAGTAAATACCAACCAAATAAAAATTGCTGATGTATGATGGCTAAACAAAGAAAGAAAAAGTAAATACCAGTGAAATTTAATCACTGTACTTTGAAAGCTAGTTCAAGGAGGGTGAATTTTACAAGACTTGGTCAAACCTGTTTGACTTCTTCATACCAAGTACTAGTTGAATGCTCGATGAAGACAAAGTACAGTTTGCTGCTTGCCTCAATTTATTCACATGCACAAAAAGGCCCTTAGTTATAAATTTAGAATACAAAAATTCTGAAAGAGAAGCAATGTCTACAGTGAAAATTATTTGTGAAAGCTAGAATGAAGAATACATTTATTGGGTCGATAAATGGAATTACAAATAAACAATCAATCATGAAAATGTAAGTTGGGACACGTGTTTTCCCAACATAATATTATCCCAAGATGCACCTTCAAAAGATCTTAGGATGAGCAATATCTTGGCATAAATAATCCCCTCAACATCAATATTATCGCAGCTAGTTGAATCTGCTACCCATTTTACCACAGTTTGCTTTGCATGTTTTACTTGAGGTTACCAGTAATCCGCACAAGAACACATCCCATCCTTAAAATGATGAAACCGGCTGGCATCCCTCACAATAAGTTCTCGCTGCTCAATCTTAGAAATGAACTTTGCCGCATTATGGCAATCACCACAGACACGGAGATTTTTGACGATTCGAATAGACGTCCCTGGTGAGGTACTGATAAGCCCAAAAGCAATGGCAAGCTTCTCACTGTGATAGAAGAGAAAATTTTCTTTTTGCTCCACTTCAACATCATGCAATACAAAATCTGTGTCAGGTACATACCCTGCACCTTTAATAAGCTCGATCAATTCCTCTAGCTTTGCATATATCTCCTTTTTACGTGGGTGAGACTTGTCTCTCACAAAAAATGTGTGTACTCTGTCTTTGACCTGAATCCAACTGCACCCTGGCTCCTTAACTACCCCTCTATCTCTCATCATCTGCCTTACTTTTTCCACATCATCCCACCTGCCAGCTGCAGCATATATGTTTGACAGGAGGACATATGTTGCGGGGTATTGTGGATTCAATTCAAGGATACATTGTGCGGCCCATTCTCCCAGCTTTATATTCCCATAGATTCTACATGCACCAAGCAAGGATTGCCACACAGAAGCATCAGGGGGAAAGGGCATATCAGTAATAAACCTCTTAGCTGCATCCAGGTGGCCAGAACGTCCAAGGAGGTCAACCATGCATGCATAGTGTTCCATCTTTGGCAAGATACCATGAACTTGAGTCATGGAATCAAAATAGCTAAGACCTTCATCCACTAGGCCCATATTGCTACATGCAGAGAGAACACAGAGGAAGGTAACTTGGTTTGGCTTTATGCCTTCCCACTGCATCTGCTCAAAGAGTTTAAGAACCTCCTTGGCATGACCATGCTGAGCATACCCTCCAATCATTGCAGTCCATGAGATTGCATTCCGTTCAGGCATTCTATAAAACACATCCTTTGAATCCAACAAACTCCCACACTTGGCATACATGTCAACAAGGTTAGTCCCCACGAATAACCATGACTCAAATCCAGTTTTGATGATATACGCATGAATCTGCTTGCCATTTTCCAGAGTCGCTAGGCTTATACATGCTCTAAGCAAACCACCGAACGTGAACTGGTCTGGTTCTGGACCTGTCAACTGCATTTGGGAGAATAATTTGAGGGCCTCTTCCCCATGTCCAATATGGGCATACCCCGTAACCATAGCACTCCACATGACATTATTCCGGATAGGAGACTTGTCAAACACCAATTGTGCATTAACTGTGCTTTTGCACTTAGCATACATGTCAATAAGAGCACTGCCAACAAACATATCCAATTCAAAACCAGTTTTAATAATTAGACAATGAATTGCATCCCCATGTTTCAGGGCTACCATGCTGGCACATGCATTTAGCGTGCTGGTAAAGATGAACTGGTCTGGTTTGATGCCTGACCTTTTCATTTTACAAAACAACTTGAGGGCCTCTCCCTCAAGCCCATTTTGGGTGTATCCTGTAATAATAGCACCCCAAGAAACAACATTTTTGTCAGACAAACTATCAAACACTTGCCGTGCATCCTCTACATTATGGGATTTTGCATAAGCATCTACAAGGGCACTTCCCACGAAAATATCCTCAGCTCCTGTCTTGATGATATTAGCATGAACAATTTGAGTATGTTTAGGAAGGGCAAGACTGGCACAACAGGTGAGAATAGTGGCAAAGGTGAACCTGTCAGGTTTTAAACCCGCAAGTCTCATATTGCAGAACAATTCTAGGGCTTCCTCGCCTTGTCCATTCTGATCATAAATTGAGATCATTGTATTCCATGTCACCACATTCCTCTCAGTCATTTTCTTGAAAAGTACGCTGGCATCTTCAAGTCTACCACACTTGGCATAGAATTCAATAAGCGCAGTCCCAACACAGACATGCAACTCAAGTCCAGCTTCAATGATGTGCTTATGAATCTCCAAACCCTGATCCAGAGCCACAAGAATAGTGCACGCCTTGAGGACACTTCCGAAGGTGTATTGGTTGGGCTTCACAGCAAGCTCCCGCATTCGCTCATATAATTCTAAGGCCTCCTCATTGCGACCATTTTTAACACACGCTGCAATAATCAAATTCCAGGACACCAGAACTGGTTGAGGCATTCTGTCAAACACTTTGCGTGCATTCTTTATATCTCCACATCTATTGTACATACTGACAAGGTTGTTCCAGACAAAAACGCCAAGCTTGCCTTCATATTTAATCAAATGGGTATGTACCTGTTTGCATTTGCATTGCCTGATAGCTCATCATCTTTCAATCAAAAAACTCGGTGAACGATTTTTCAAAACAATTTGCCTGCATACTCCACATTTTTATATTTTGCAAAGAGAGACGCTAGGTTGGTGAAATGGCCTCGTACCTGCTGACCCCTTAGCAGGGCTTTGGTTTGGGCACAGCCTTGAAGGAGAGAAGCGTAGTTATCAGTATCATCCAAATTGATTTGTTCCATATTCACATCTGCCTTTTGCTCCTGATCGAGTACAGACATTGTCATCTTCTTCATCACAGATTCTTTGTTCTTCTTTATCGCTTGAATTGAATTTCTACTCCTACTCCAACTCCAAAGCTGATATTCAACTGTGTTGTGCCCGCTTTTGGAGAGTCCATGCTTGTGTTTAGAGTGCGTATGTGACATAGAAAAACAAAAAGGAGTAGTCTGCAACATATTTGTGTAAACTAATTCCAAATCCATACGTTCCTGAACTTTGACAGAGTTCCGAATTTGAACCAACTCTCCTTATATGGACAGAATCTCGTATTTATTGGGAGATGAACTGAACTTCGTTATTCAGTTGACTGACAGGGTTAACCTGACAGGGTTAACTTAACACATCATCTCGCCACAAGACCATTTACTCAACCAAGCCTCACGTTTGAAGCTATGATGGCTTCTATCATAAACATAAACATGAGCAGATCATATTTATCCGTCTAAGTTAATCTTACATAAACATGCGCAGAACATCTTTATCGCTCTAAGTTAATCTTAATGGGATCTAAGATAATCAAGTTTCTCAAGGTGTAATTTTTTTGGTTTTGAAAGTTTGCATATTGATAAATTTGATCGTTTTTAATTACAAGTGAAGATGAAATAGGTTGATTTAATTATTAATTTAATTTTTATTTTTGTATAATGTAGAGTTAGAATGTTTTAATTAATGTCTTTATTTATTTTTCTATGTAATTTGACTAAATTAAAATGTTTACATAACATAATATAATTGGATATAGATATGACAATAATTCTTTCACTCTCGGAAATGTAACAAAATTAAATAAATAAATAAAATTGCTAAAAGCTTTTTATTTCAAGGTGGATAAAGGTTCAAAAATGTAATAAAAATAAATAAAAATAAAAATTATTTGCCCAAGATGGATGAGGGTCTTGACTTTTTATTTTTATTTTTTTAATTGAGTGTCTATATTGATTTTTAAGGGAATATGTTCATAATATGCTTAGTCTTAATGTTTATCAACGGCTATAGTGTATTAAAGAGTTTGTTAGGTTGCACTGGCTTTTAATAAATTCAAAAAATTATATTTGTGCCAGGTGGCTCCTTGCCTACCAATTTACTTTTAATAAATTTAAAAAATTAGATTTGTATCAAGTGGCTCCGCACCCACCAATTTCCTAGGGATTTGAAATTTTTTCAATTCTAATAAGTTCCAACTCATCATTATTATTTATGACATTCATTTATAATTCTTTTATTAAGTTAAAGTTCACCCATGACTTTATTATACATGGTTAATTAGGTAAATGTGTGCATTAGGAAAATAGAGACATAATTTGCCTCATAGAAACACATGAGCATGAAGGGTGCAAGACACCTTTGTTTGAAGGACAATGGAAGATGACAGTGTGGAACAAGGCAGCAGGGAATGGCAAAGGGCATGGGGGTATTATGGTTTTAGTAAGGGAGAAAGAAGGCCGTCTCATTCAGTTAGAAAAAGAAGACTCAAATAAGCAATTTATTTGGTTTAAAATATCAGAAAATGGAAACCACATCAGAATTGCAGCATGCTATTTTGCACCACAGGTTTCAAAAATGTACAAAGGTAAAGGGCTTGACCACAAAGATCCATTTGCAGCGTTAAAAGCGGATATTGCAACATATTCGTAGCTAGGTGAAATCCTTATAGTAGGTGATTTCAATGCTCGGACTGCAAGTGAGCAAGCTAGCATTCTTTGTTGTAAAGATGATTGTGACCCTATTTGGCTTACAGAAGAAAGTAATCATCAATGGGAAAGAATTTGAGAGGACAAGGCTTGCAATCTCTTTGGTGAACAATTGCTTACTCTATGTGGGGCCTTTGATTTAGTCATTTGTAATGGCTTGACTAAATGGGGAAAGTCCGGTAATTTCACTTGCAATACTTACAATGAAGCAAATGTGGTAGATTATGTAATTTGCTTGCATGGTTTGTGTGAGAAAATGGAAGAAGTTTTGGTTGGAAATCAGTGGTGGGATTTGAAATTAGATCACAAGCCAATTTATTTATGTTTCTTTTGGATTGGAAAAAAATAATTAGAGTAAAAAATTCAGCATGTCCAACAAAATCTCCTACAGGGCAGAATTCTTTTGACCCTAGAAAATTGTAATACCTTCAAAATGACGCTAGAGAGGCTCTTTGAGAAGGAAAAAATTACAATTCATAGCCTTCATAGTCATGAATTAACACATTTAATTCAATGCTCACTTGCAAAGTGCAAAAGAATAGAAATTAAGAAGTTTGAAACAAATTGCTTTCCGATTAATGCTTCGTTTGACGAGGAATGCAAAAAGGCAAGGAGAATGTGGAAAGAGTCAAACAAGGATAACATAAAGCTCAAATCTTACAAGCAGTTATTAAGCAAGAAAAAGGTTGATTTCATGATTTCAAGGAGGAAAGAACTAATCTTCCTTGGGAAAAATAATCCCAAATTATTTTGGAAGGAGCTCCAATCGAAAAAGATACAATTTGGAAAAATATTACAGCTTCTAAATGGTTTGACTATGCGAGACAACTCTATGAGCAAGTTCCCAAGGTTAACCCTCCCCCTTGGTCAACACTGATATTGAACTCTTCACGGTACAAGAGGTAGAGATGGATATCAAGAAGTTGGGTGTTGGAAAATCAAAAGACTTAGTTGAACTCCAAGCAGAATATCTAAAGTGGGGCTCAAAGATTCTTGCACCTCAATTACAAAAATATTCAACAACGTCATACAACAAGGGCTCCCCACAGATTGGACAACTAGTCTAGCAATACCTCTTTTCAAGAGCGGTGACGTCAATAATCCCTCCAATTATAGGACCATCATGATAAACCCTTTGTTTGCAAAGCTATTTGGAACTATGCTAGAAAACAAAATTAGCAAGTGGGCAAAAGAAAGAGATAAGCATGCTAAAGGGCAAGTAGGTTTTAGACTTAAGCATTCCACAATTGATCATTGCATAACTTTAAGGCACATCGTTGAAAAAGTTTGGGAGAAAAAGGAAGAAGTATTTTGATGCTTTATTGTTTCCACAAAAGCATTTGACTTGGTTCCTAGGGATAAACTTTGGCAAAGAATGGAGGAACTTGGGGTTCCTAAACATTTGAGAACAGTTGTGCATAGGTTGTATGAAGAGGTGAAAGTCAAAATTAGAACTTCAGCAGGCATTTCTAAAAGTTTTAGAAGTGATATTGGGGTCAAGCAAGGTTGCCCGCTGTCTCCTACCCTTTTTGGTTTATATATCGACAAGCTTGAGGAGTGGTTAAATTTGCAAGGCGGTGATGGTATCTATTTGTGCAAGTTTGTTATAAGGCTTCTTTTGTATGCAGATGACCTTATTTTGATTGCTAAATCGGCTCTTGGTTTGCAAGAGCAATTACTATCCCTTGAGAATTTTTGTAGAAGTGTGGGGATGCAAGTCAATATCAGCAAAACGAAAGTAGTGGTCTTCTCTAACAAAAGAAAACATAACCAACATAAGTTCTACTTTGAAGGCAACATTCTGGAAGAAGTTGCAGATTACAAATACCTCAGAATTGACTTCAACAAAAATCTAAGCTAGAATGGTTGGGTTGTAGTTTGTAAGTCCGAGCCTTGGGTTGTAGTAGTAAGGAGAGGCTCTACAGTTGTGTGCACATAGGCTTGGAAGAATCTGCAGCTATGTGCGCGGACCCCTGCAGATGAGTGCGCAAGGTGGAGTTGAGATTGTAACGGAACAAAAGTTTAATAAAAGCTAAGTTGATTATGAAATATTATGCATCTATTCATAGATCTGTATATTTATGTTTCTGTTATATGTTTGTGCATCTCCTTACAATTTATGATTACGCACACTTGTTATGAATGTCGAATGATTGATAAGAGTATTGGGCCCAAAACATTAAGTTAAGATATATAATAATAACGCAGTAAGGATAAAGGATCTAGATTGTGCCTCTTCACGTTCTTTACAGAGCTACGCGAAGGTCAGGAAATTGCGTAGAGCAGTGCGAGCGTGCAGGATTGGTTCGCGAACTTCCCAGACTTCATCAAGACATTCCTAGGGTGCGAAAACCTAGTTCTAGCACCCTCCCATACTACCTCGGGTGAGACCTTAGTCCGTGCACCGCGGAGTGTTGCCGAAAGGGCCGGTAGTTTCGGGATTTGTTTGGCTAAATCACTTCTAAACCTGGGTTAGGCCCCAACAAGCCAACAAATGGTTTCATTGACGGGACCGAGATCTGCCTAAGGGATGTATGATGTTAAAACACTGGAATCCTATGAAGAAGGAAATTGAAGAGTGGTTGGATCAAAAGCTTCACGAGTTCATGACACAGGAAAATAGAACTCCACAGATGCGCGGAAAAGGGGTACTACAGCCTACTTTGACTCAGAATATCCAAATGATGAGGTCTGAACCACGCGAGGAAGACCCCAACATGAACATGATGCTCAGAAGTGGTGTGACCATAGGGGAAGATGAGGGGAGGCAGCCTGAGGAAGATACATGGGTTCGTAAGGCTCCTACAAAGGAACCTGAGTTTGACTTGGAATGCGCAAAGGAGATGCTTATGGAAGCTAAGAAGAGCTTCGTAGAAGCCTCTACTTTAGGTAGTAACGATCAACCAAAGCCAAGAATGGATCCTTCTATGCTTACTACCTTTTTAGAGACATGCATGAAATTCCTGCACGATAATAAGGCAGTTAAAGGACTACAGGAGCTAATAACTAGGTACGCAGGGTTAGGGGAACCGTGCGTAGTCTGGAAGCTGGGAAATCATACATTGCGCACCAGGAGGGAGATGAGATTAACGGCACAGATTGGTGAATATGAAATGGATCAGGTAATTCTAGACCTAGGTTCGGACGCGAATGTGTTTTTAAAGCAGACATGGTAACGGATGGGCAGGCCTACATTGCAGTGGTCCCCTATTCAATTACGGATGGCAAACCAACAAAATATCTTTCCCATGGGGAGGTTGCAAGGGGTAACAGTGGATATCGAAGGCGCGAGCATGTAGATAGACTTTGAAGTAATAGAGATTGTTGATGAAAACAATCCTTATCTCTCGTTGCTAGGAATAGACTGGGCTACTGCTATGAATGGAGTCATTAATATAAAGAAGTGGAAGATGATATTTGAGAAAAAGTCCCTACGTGTAGTACTTCCGCTAGACCCAGCCGAAGGAGCGCACTACACTGAACCCGTGCGTGATGATGGAAGCGACGATGAGCTGGACTGTATCTACAAGATAACTGCACGCGATCATGATTGGGTGAATCCGACTGTAGATGGAAGGATCTCGTGGGAGAACGCAGGTTCCTACACCTCAGATTCAGACGAAGAAGACAAATGTTGGCACAATCGATTGAATGAAGTGACAACACTGAAGTGTAATATGATGACTAGATCACTGCATTGCATAATATCCTAGGCCTGAGATCTATTGACATATGATGGATTAACATCGGTGGATGAATTCTTGAGGAAGTTTGAGAGCACAGTACCAGAGCAGAAACAATTTGATGCATTGAAGTGGGTGCTGCGTGTAACACCTGCGTGTTGGTGGGGAACACATCAAGCAAATTTTAAGGACTGGCGCGACTACAGGAGGATGATGCGACTACGATTTGGGAAACCAGAACTACAGCTAGCAGATAAATACGATGGACGCGATGACCTGCGCACGCAACTTGCAAAATGGACCAAGGCCTATGGAGAAGAGCCTCAACCTGAATGGGTACACTTATTTTATCATACCTTGGATGTCATACCCATGAATTGGTATACCGAGATGGAACTTCGACATGGTACGTGTGAGTGGGATGTTTTGCATGAGGGATTTTTGTTAACATTCACATTTGAAGACCAATGGTCGGATACTGTTGACGACGTGCTGCAAGCTTTGAAAGCTGCCATCTTCAAAATACCACAGGAACCATGGAAAGAAGTTCAACTAGCATGGGCAACCTAGTTAAGCCATGCCCTAGAATGTTATAACATACAAGTAGAAGAGGATGATGATGACCCTCAAAACATTAATATTTTAGAAACTGAAGGGTGTCGGAAAGTTCGAGGACCATCAATTGAGGACCCTGACATCACTGTGCCGCTGAAAACAAAGCAGGTAAACATAGGTATAGACGTGGAGCCGAAGTATGTGATGCTTGGGGACTACTGGGACAATGCTACGATAGATAAGGTCACCGAGTTACTCCGCGAATATCAAGACTTGTTCCTGACCAAAATCACAGACTTAAAGGGGATCATTGGCGATTTAG
Source organism: Pinus taeda (assembly GCA_000404065.3). NCBI lineage: Eukaryota > Viridiplantae > Streptophyta > Pinopsida > Pinales > Pinaceae > Pinus > Pinus taeda. The sequence continues at coordinate 83,369 of APFE031396169.1, read as the reverse complement.
GGATGATGAATATCACTTTGAAATTGCACACGAAGCCAGTTAAATAATGACCTTACCGTTTGAATCCGAAGTATAAAGAAAAGGTCCGCGAAGAATTAGACAAAATTCTTGCAGCTAGAATTATTGAACCAGTGGAAGAATCAAAAGGTGTGTCTTATGGTAGTACAGGAGAAAAAATAGAAGGGCGAAATTAGAATCTGCGTGGACCTCAAGAAGCTTAACGACGCCTATGTTCACGATCCATTCCTGACACCATTTACAGATGAAGTATTGGAGAATGTTGGTGGGCAGGAAGCTTACTCATTTATGGATGGTTTCTCAAGGTACCTTCAGATCAAGATCATGCCGGAAGATAGGAGCAAGACAACCTTTGCAACCGAATGGGGTTGTTTTCAATACGCCGTTATGCCCTTTGGACTGAAGAATGCGCCATCAATATTTTTGCACATAGTGGTGGCTGCGTTCAAGGAATACATCCACAAGTTCTCAGAGGTCTATCTGGATGATTGGACTATATTTGGGTTAGTTAAACACCATTTAGCGAGCTTACAGTTGATGCTGGATACTTGCCGACGACACCATATTGCACTGAATCTTAAGAAGTGCACCTTCCTAGTCCCCTTTGGAAATATGCTCGGCCATGTGGTCTGCAAACAAGGACTGGTGGTAGACCCTATGAAGATTGTTGTTATTCTCAATTTAGAAGCACCACGAAGTGTCAAACAACTATGTGCCACGTTGGGACACACTGGGTACTATAGAAAGTTTATTAAGAGCTATGCACAAATCACAGCACCAATGGAATAGCTATTGAAAAAGGACACTACATATTGTTGGAATTATGATTGTAAGAAAAATTTGGATGTTCTCAAGGAAAAAATGGCATCCGCTCCCATTTTGGTCTTCCCAAAATGGGACATTGAATTTCATGTACATGTTGATGTGTCCTGTATCATGCTGGGCGTTGTACTTACGCAGGAAGGTGAGGAAGGTGTGGATCACCCGATCATGTTCGTGAGTCGACGACTATCCAAAGTAGAAAAGAACTATTCTACTACTGAGTGCGAAGGCTTGGCAATGGTATACGTGCTCCAGAAATACCGCCACTGTCTTCTTGGGGGGCACTTCAAGATGTATACCGATCATTCCGCATTGAAATACCTAGTGAACAAGCCTGTGTTGGGGGGCCGCATATGTCGATGGCTATTACTGTTTCAAGAATATGACTTCGAGGTCATCGTGAAGCTGGGACACCTAAATGTAGGACTAGATCACCTATCACGAATTGAGACCGGTGAGGAGCCAACAAATTTGGAGGAAGGACTACTTGATGCACAACTCTTTGCAGTACGAGTCACAGATGACCACTTCGAAGATATAATCAATTTCTTAACCACAGGGACTGCACCACAGGGATATTCAGTCTAGCAGAAGAAGGAATTGGTGGTACGAGTGGCGGATTTTTCTGTCATCGCAGGGCACCTTTACAAAATGGGAAACGATGAGATACTACAAAGATATGTACCTGAATTTGAACGAAGACAGATCCTCGCAGAAGCACATGGAGGGGTTGCAGGAGGACACTATGCAGGACGGGTGACAGTACAAAAGATTATTTGCGTCAGACTATGGTACCCAACCCTCCATCAAGATTTGAAAGTGTATTGTCGGGCCTGTGATGTATGTCAACAGGTTGGGAAACCACCGTGCGGGGATGAGATGCCACTCAATCCACAGATGATGCTGCAGCCATTCGAAAAATGGGCAATAGACTTTGTGGAGCCAATCAAACCTCAGGGGAAGACGGGTGCGAGCTACATCATCATTGCGATAGAGTACCTGAATCGATGGGCAGAAGCACGACTGGTTAAGGACTGCACGACTGCCACAGCTGTAAAAATTTTGTTCGACAACGTGTTGACGCGGTTTGGATGCCCAAAAATTTTAATGAGTGACTGTGGAATGCACTTCCTAAACAAAACTATCAGCGCACTCACCGAGGAGTTCCAAGTGTATCATCAACAAAGTACGTCGTACCATTCGCAAGCTAATGGGACAGTAGAAGCATTCAACAAGATTCTTGAGACTACATTGACCAAAGTATGTAACACGCATCGAAATGACTGGGAATTGTGTATACTTGCTGTATTATGGGCATACAAAACCACACACAATAAATTGATGGGTCAGACACCTTTCAGGTTAGTCTATGGTACGTAAGCAATCATGCCAATGAAATACATCGTACCTAGTTTGCGGATAGTAGTGATGACAGGTATGTCCAACCGTGAAGCCTTGGAAGAGAGACTTGTGCAATTGGAAGAACGGTTTTTGGCGGGATTCCATTAGCAGGTACAGAAACAACACGAGAAATCTTGGCGTGATCACCATATCAAGTTGTGCACATTCAAGATAAATGATTTAGTGTTGATTTATGACAACAAGTTCGAAAAATTTCCTGGAAAATTTAGAATGCATTGGTTGGGACCATATGTAGTAAAAGAGGTCACAGACGGAGGCGTGGTCCAGATAGTCAAACTTAATGGAGAGCCATTCCCAAGAAGAGTAAATGGCAGTCGCTTGAAGCCCTACATGGGTGGGCCAATTGTTTGACTAACCGACCGAAGCACAGTCTTCATGACCCGAGGAACCGGACAGGGGTGCGAGACTATAAACATAGGTACTAGAAGCCGACATCACAGTAGAGGATCAAGTAGCAGAAAGGGAGCCAACCTAGACAAAGGTAGCATGATGAGTTGTGGACCTTCATGCTACATAGGAACAGTTGGATGGACTTCGTGCAAGGGTCACCACAATAGCCAATTAACTCGGACGAGTCACGATGATTGTGTTGGGGGCCTGTTGGGCAGTGGATCCCCCCATAGTGGGTTTTTGGGGCTTGTAGCCTGAATTTTGGTCAAAAGTAATGTAAGACCCTGCAAAATGTGAGTACGGACAGTGAGAGTCTAGGGTTGTCTGCCCTAAAATATTGTAATTTAATATAGAATGTGTCGGCCTACCCATGGTCCATGGACCATGGGAATGTATAAATAGAGTAAACCATGGGAATTTATAAATAGAGCAAGGCTCTAACTGTAGAAGTTAGTGTTGGTTAGTTTTCATCTTAAGTGATATGGGTTTTTGAATTCGATATTCATTCTGAGTCTGTAAGTCTGAGTCTTGGTTTGTAGTAGTAAGAAGCTGCTCTGCAGTTGTGTGTGCAAAGGCTTGGTAGAGTACGTAGTTGTGTGCATGGACCCCTGCAACTGAGTGCATAGGGTGGAGTTGGGATTGTAATGGAACATAAGTTTAATAAAAGCTAAGTTGATTCTGAAATATTGTGCATCTATTCATAGATCTGTATGTTTATGCTTTTGTTATATGTTTATACATCTCCTTACAGTTTATGATTGTGCACATTTGTTATGAATGTCGAATGATTGATAAAAATATTGGACCCACAAAATTAAGTTAAGATCTATAATAATAATGCAGTAAGGATAAAGGATCTAGATCACGCCTCTTCGCGTTCTTTACAGAGCTAGGCGAAGGTCAGACAGTTGCGCGGAGCAGTGCGAGCATGTAGGATTGGTTCGAGAACTTCCCAGACTTCATCAAGACATCCCTAGGGTGCGGAAACCTGGTTCAAGCACCCTCCCATACTACCTCGAGTGACACCTTAGTCCAGGCATCGCAAACTGTTGTCGAAAGGGTCAATAGTTTCAAGATTTGTTTGGCTAAATCACTTCTAAATGTGGGTCAGGCCCCAACAAGGCAACATGGTCCCTAAGGTTGTCTTTAATGATAGATTGTGCAAGAGCAAAAAAACTTGGATGCAGCAAAATAACAAATGGTTTAGTAAATGGGGTATTTTCTTGAATGCATGTCCCATAAAAAAAGAGATAAAAGTTTTTGTTATGGAAAAGTTCCACAAACGTACTTGGGATAAGGAGCTAGGAAGAAAGAAAAATTACTATATTGAAGTGTTTAATCCCACTCATAATCATCGACCAAAAGCATACATAGAGGCCAATATCTCTTGGAGAGCCAAAATTCTTATTGCTCAGTTAAGGACTAATTCTCATCAACTCCATTGTGAAATAGGGCACTGGAAAAGGCCAAAGGAAGTGTGGGAGGAAAGGGTATGAATTTTTTGTTCTTTCGGAAAAGTGGAAACAGAAAAACATTTCATTTTAGAATGTGAGGCCTTCAGGACAACAGGGAAAGTTATGCAGATACGCTGATAGATAGCTCTTGGGATAATCTATTTAGTGAGGGGTTTGTCGAGAAGCTGAGAACATTTATTGTGAGGCTTCACAGTAAAAGGGCCGAATACTTCAATTAGATGAAGAAGCAATCTATCCCATAGGCTCTCTTTAGCCTCGTGGACGTTAAAATAATTTCTTTCTTTCTTTCTTCATGTTGCAATAGTGGCTTTTTTGTTATACTTATGAAGCCTTTAGCTATATCAACCACATTAATATTTTTAATGTGGTTGTACTAGTTATAAAATATTTTGATTGTGAAATGAGAGATGAATTTTGAAAATGTGGTATTGATGAGCCATGGTATTGGCCCATGGTATGGTATGGTTAATAATATCCATGGTGAAGTGGGGTGAGTATCCACCATTAAAAGTCTTGTTAATTGTAAGTATTGTTTTGATTGTGAAATGATGGATGGTTTTTGGGCATGTGGTATTGATGAGTCATTGTATTGGCCCATGGTATGGTATGGTTAATAACATCCATGGTAAAGTGGTGGTGAATATCCATGGTTAAAACTTTTGTTATATTGTAAATATTAATTTTTTTGTACTTATTAATGAAATTTAAATATGTCTATAGAATTATTATTTTAATTTATATGGT
>APFE031396169.1:53766-78026 GCA_000404065.3 Pinus taeda | reverse complement strand
TATTGTAAGTTTATGTGTTTATTAATTAAATTTAAATATGGTTACATAATTATAATTATATTTTATAAGGTAAAATAGATCTTAACTTATGGTGGCTACTTATATATAATAGGTATATTATGATTTTTTTGAATCCAATAATTTTATTAATAAAAACAAAATTACAATGTAACAAATTTAAATTTTATTATTTTTAACTTTTTACGGACACTACAACATCTCCCTTGAGCTCTATATTAATTTTAACCTACATGTAAATGTTTATTAATTTACGTATTATAAATTGGACATATTAATATAAATTTAACATAATAAACCCACATATAAAAATGTTTACAAACTTTCTCACATTACATCTACACATTACCCTATATGGGTGATTGTAGAGCGCGGGAAAATTATGAACTTTCATTTAGCTATTTTCTATTAAGGATTTCTTATAAACAGTCAATTGAATCATATATTATATCTCTTATGTATTTAATATTAAAAAACACTTGTGTCCTTAATTTAACAACCAATTGAATCATGATTATCATATATTTTGAATGTGATATCTATAAAGAAAAAATACAAGTAAATTTTAAATTACATAAGTTATAAGTGACATTCAAAGGAAATTTATTTTTAATTTATGTATTTGTAGAAATAAATGTAGATTTAATATTGCTCATGAAATTCGTTAAATAACAAGACATGAAGCTACTCTAGTGATGTGCAGAAGTTAATTAGCCATCTAGAACAAGAATTATAGACATGCAAAAGTAAACATCATACACGCACATAGATTTATCTAGGGGAAAGCAACTTCTCAAAGCCTTTACTATATATATTGCATTAATTAGAGAATAGAGAAGAAATACAATTTTTGCTCAAGCTTGAGCACACCCTACAAGTGTATAGTTTATCCCTCCCGAGTCATTGAATCTGGTAAACACTTAGCCAATTTCAAGCATTCCCAAACTCCTATTTCCTTGGGATGTTCCCTTGGGAAATTGTCGTTATTTTTTAGGAATTTCACACCAAAGAATTACGCAATAGCCTTAGGCCAATCTCTGACTACATGCACCACCTATACACATGGGAATATGCTACAATTGATAGTGCACTACCTTGGAATCTCCATCTCATCTCGTTAACTCAAATTCTGTGCATGCAACAATTACTTTGGGCTAACTGATCAATTCTTCTGATAGTTAGAACTAGTTTAACTTACAATAACTCAAATTAACTGAAATGGATTGCTACAAATTAGCAATCAATCATACTGAATTAAACTTAAGCTTCTCAATGATAAGTGTCATGTCACCAACTTCTCAGTGACAAGTGTCATGTCACCTCAGATAACTTCTTCACACCAAAGAATTGTGTAATAGCCTTAGGTCAATCTTTGATTTCATGCACCAACTGTACACATGGGAATATACTACAACTGATAGTACATTGCCTTGGAATCTCCATCTCATCTGGTTAACTCAAATTCTCTGCATGCAACAATTATTTTGGGCTAACTGATCAATTCTTTTGATAGTCAGAACTAGTTTAACTGACAATAACTCAAATTAACTGAAATGGATTGCTACAAATTAGTAATCAATCATACTGAACTGAACTCAAGCTTCTCAGTGACAAGTGTCATGTCACCAACTTCTTAGTGACAAGTGTCATGTCACATTAGTTAACTTCTGATAGTTAGAACTAGTTTAATTGAAAATGAGTCAAATTAATTGAAATGGATTGCTACAAATTAATAATCAACCATACTCAACTGAACTCAAGCTTCTCCAACTCTAATTTATTGAGTTAACTGAGTGACAAGTGTCATGTCACCTTAGTTAACTACATCCAAGTATTATGTGACAAGTGTCATGTCACCTTAGTTAACTATCTCCAAGTATTCTTAAATAAACATTGATATGCAATGAAAAAACTATTTATAACATGTAAATTTTAAACAGTTAGAAAATACTCATAAAACTCCAGAAGTAAGAACTAGCTAAGCCATTTTATTAATCAATGGAGCAAGTACAATAGTATGGAGGAATGAACTTAGGCTTGCCTCAATGGAAAGCGTGATAGAACCCAAGTGATAATACAATGACCTCAAATGTTGGAAATGATTGCTCCTCTAATGCTCTACACTGCCCAAAAAACTACAGTTTTTGGCTGGAAAAGGGCTGCAAGAAACTCCACCTCCGATGCTCAGAAAATGTTGTAAATTTAACCTCAAGTTCCTTGAAAAAACCCACAAAAAACCAGAAAGGGTTTTGCCTATCTTCGAGCCAAAGTCTAACCCACAAAATGGTACAAATTCCTCAGCTAACTAACAATTCAACCTATTATAAGAATTTTGATTTTAGGCCTGAATATCATCTGAAAAATTCTGAAATTTTAACCACGGACTCCTCTCGGAAAACCCAAAAAAATCCATGAAGGAATTTGGTTGGTTTAGAATTTTGAAATTTGATCCCTTTAGAGCCCAGCCTCAATTGCAATTGCAAAACTCGGCCTGCTGGAATCTGCTTGTAAATCCTCCCAGAACTAGACCCAAAGTTTTGGGATGAACTTTGTTATCAACCCCCTGACTTCCCAGATGGGCTTCCACCCTATGGCACCTGCTCCTTAGCTCCACGAAATTGTTGGATTGTCCCTTTGAGTTGTCCCCAAGCCTAGTAATTCGAACTGTTGGGATGCTGCCTCTGTTGGCTCCAAAATTCACAAGAAAGGTTGGCCCTTTTCTGCTCTTCCAATCCTCTAACTCTCTCGGAAAATGATTGATCACTGATAGCTCCAAACTCCCCCTGCATATTCTTGATCTAGCAAAAAATACACACTCCTTGTTGTGGCTAAATGGTAGTGCTAAAACACACTCTTAGAACTCCTAAAATACTTATGGAACTACCTCTCTAGGGTGGGCATGGATGGTCCCCCAAAGTAGAGGTTGAATCTCTCGCTTGAGAGATTTGTGACTAAACATTTAGTTGACTCAGCTAAATAGTATAGCAAACAAACAAGTAATTTTGATTGCAAGGTGTAAGAATAATCCCAAATGAGAGCTCTCTCCCCATTTTATCTTTATGGGCCTTCCTTGCCTCATGTGGGCCCCTCCATCCAACAATTCGAATTCCCTCCAAGCCATTCGAATGGACTAGTTTGAATTCCCATGTGGGTGGCCCCCACCTTCCACTAACAACCAAATTAAGTCAAATTTCCTCCTAATTCCCTAAGTCGAAAATACTGTGTTCTTTCCCTTAGCCAAAATTATGCAAAAATGTGTGGAAACACCCTGTTACAAATTTGTTTGAGAAGGGACATGACAGAACTCCCCTCCCGAATATTGCTTGCCCTCAAGAAACCTCAAAGCTGGGTGCTCCAAAATGTGCAAACCCACCCAAGTGGCATCCTCATTTGGTAAGCTCCTCCAATGCACCAAAAATCGCTTGTCCTCAATCAATGCCTGAGCAAGCATCCTCTCTAACTGTTGCTCCTCACTGTCTCTGAAAAATGTGTCAGGGTCCCATATGTCCCAGTGGATCATGCCTAACCTCAACACTGTCTTGATATGAAAGAATCCTTCAATACCAGGATCCCAGGAAATCCTGTCCAACATGAAGCTCCCCTCACTCCACTCACTATCCTGCCGGGTGAAAGTACTAGAAGTCCCCTACTCCATCAATTATTCGCTAAATCCCAATGGAAGATCTGTATGATCTCCCCCTACAATAACTGATGCATTGCTAAATTTCATTGAGTTGTGGATAGTTGTGATGCCCCAGTTCCCTGCTAGTCCTAGAGTAGCGCTACCATGCTAACACTGCACTACTCTTACTATGTCATACTCCCCATGTGCGAAGTTAGTATCCTCCTCTCCTGGAACTCGATGGTGGAATATTGAAAGAGGTGAGACACATCCTGCCTGAGCATCTCCATGGCACCAAAGTCTACCCATCCAAATCTAACTTCGAACCTATGTAGCAATAGAGAATGTTTGCCTCCTCATATGATGAGACCCTCTGCGAACCCCCATGTGTCATCCCAAAAGCGAACTATATCGCTCTCTACCATGACTTCGCTCATCATGAGTGATATATTGATCAAATAAATCCCTACATCCCATAGCCAGACCTGCTGCGACATAGCCCTGTCAACTGATGGAATCCCTCTGGCCCTCGTCTTTAGTCCCTGCATGTGATCACTATATAGGCTCCATATATCGTGGGCTAATCTGATGCATGATAATTTGCCTTGTGCCTACCACTGTGTAGTACTGATGATCGCTGAAAACCACTTATGCCAAGGAGCTACCCCCCGAATGCAACCAAAAGATGGGTATCTAATACTCGTAATCAACTTAGGGTATGTGGATCCCTCCAGTCCATGCCAACCATCCCCTTGGGTATGGCATCTATCCTCTCAATAATGTGCCAATATAAGGTCTGGAGCCCACACACATACTGGGAAACTACCTCAGTTGTACCCGGTATCCTCTGCTCATGCATGGTCCCGACATGCCCTGAGAAAAGAGTGACACATGTCTCCCTCGTGACTATCTCACTAGACATAGGCTCGGTGATGAATGATATGTCACCCCTGCAGATGATCACCTCATCCCCCAACCTATGTCTGTCAACTGATGCACAAACCCAATTCCACTGCTGGAAAGTCTCCCCCCTAGTGCGTTGAGTGTCACCCAAATATCTTGGGTGAGCTCCTCATCCTCCACTACTCATGCCCAAAGTGTAGAAAGTCGACAACAAAATCGACTAAAATCATGAGGGATGTAGAAGAGGGTCAGGCATGTGAGTCCCCACAGATACCATCAAGTATCACTCATTTATGTCCCTGTCGATCCTAGGTGAACTATGCCCAAAGGTATGCCTAGTGTTTTCATCCAAGGGTCTCCCTAGAGGCAACACTCCAAGACCTCGTTGTGCGACATTATACACCCCTGCATACCACCAATCATCCTAGTACTCCTGGACACGTCATTGTACATCGTGGCCTACCCCTGTACCCCTCTGGATACCCTTGGCTACAGTTATGCCATCCTATATTGGCCTTTGTCACCGTACTTGTCACTCCCTACATGCACTCAATGCGATGTGAGGCACTCCCACTCCACAGCGCAATCCAAAATACTACAACACACCACCCTACATCTCCATGCTCCTCTGCCAACCCCTGTTCCTCGCTACATAGCCCCGCACACCACTCGATGTTATGGCCTAACATTGGGTCTGTATGCATCATACTGCGTCCCTCTTTATAACACTGGACCCTATGACATAACTCTGTGTAGTCCTGTGTACCACTTCCCACTGTCGTACCACCTTGTAACAAATAATATCCTACATGGGCCAAAATATCCACCTCTCTGTGAGTACACCCTCCATGATGTGGGCTACATCCCCCCTTCTGCTCTGAAAGGCCTGAGCGGATGACTCCCCAGATGCTAATGGAAATGTCACTACTGCACCTATACTTGATAGTCCTTGTGTCCCATATGCTAGTAAGAGAGAAATCCCTCCATACCATGCCCTATTTGATAGCTTGTCGACGCCACCTCCTCCTACCAGCTCCTGCCAGAGTAAACTAGTCACCCTATCACTCCACGCACCATCAATATGCCAAGACAACTCATGAAATTCGTGTGCTCACTTCTCAAACCATCCTGCCACTAGTGCTGACTAGGGGTCTGATGGAGATCTGAAAATGTGGGTGCACTCAAGCGTCAAGTCCATCACGTAGCTACTACCATCACCTACCATCTCTATGATGTGATGGAAAATTCCACCTGGATCCCAAAAACAGTTTGACCCTTGAGTCCCTCTGGTAATCCATGGCCTCTGCTGACATGTGGCCATAGATGTATCCAACCACCTAACCTACTCCATCGAGTACCAGCTTAGTACCTCTCGCCATCCAACCCCAAGGGAGAGATCGAATATGTAATCCTTTGTGGAAGGAACAAGCCCTCCAAGCTGATGTGGTATCATGCTCAGCTCAATCCTACTAGCCTGTCCACCCCCTCGGGTATGTCTAGACAACTCAGTCTCCCTAAATCCAATGTATAAGGGTGGGTTGATAGCGTTATAGACCCCTCTAATGGGCCTCTAAAGTGAACTGTGTTGAAAACCCAATGCGTTGCCTTTATGTTGCCCCTGATCAATGGCTAGCCTAAGGGATGGCTGCACATCCTCCTCCATCACGGGCTCGACATGAGCCTTTGATTGCTCCTCCATAGACAACCCAATATGCACGATAAGCTCACTAGTTAGTGGCAGGTGACTATCGTTTGGAAACTTCATCATAGAGCTAGAGGCCTCTGTTCCTATTGGCTCCTCAACAATGGTGGAGTTGTCTTTCGTCACCTCATTAACCCATGGTTCATTGTTATCACTTGAGAACTTGGTCACAACCCTAAATACCTCAACAATGGATGACGCTTCATCAATGAATGATGCTTCATCGATGGGTGTATGTTCAACTGTCTCATTGCCAACCATGGCCCCTTCAACTACTCTTTCATCTTTTTCCTTAATACTTCTCATCATCCCTGCAAAATCCCACAAAATCTCCATTGGTTTGTGCATACCCCTTAGTTCACATAATTCCCAAAAAGAGAGGGACGCCTAAATTCCATAACCCAATGATTGGCATGCCCTCCAGTTCTCCCCCAATAACTCCACATCAGTTGCAATCATGTTTAGATTCCCAACTGAGGAATGAATCAACTTCTTCCCCACATCAATCATCATTTGTTGTATCCTCACCACCTCATTCCAGGTGACCGCCATGTTGTTTGATTCTAATCTTTCCCACAAGTTGAGCCAAGATTATGGCTCTGATACCACTTTAATATTCCAAACTTAAATAAACATTGATGTACAAAGCAAAAACAATTTACGACACATAAATTTTAAACAATCAGCAAATGCTCATAAAACTCCAGAAGTAAGAACTAGTTGAGCCATTTTATTAATCAATGGAGCAAGTACAATAATATGGAGGAATGAACCTGGGTTTTCCTCAATGGAAACCATGACAGAACCCATGTGGTAATCCAATGACCTCAAATGCTGGAAATGGCTGGTCCTCTAATTCTCTGCGCTGCTTAGAAAACTACATTGTTGGTTGGAAAGGTACTACAAGAAACTCCACCTTTGATGCTCAGAAAATGTTGCAAATTTAACATCAAGCTCCTTGACCAAAACCCGCAAAAACACAAAAAGGGTTTGGCCTATCTCTAAGACGAAGTTGAACCCACGAAATGGTGTGAATTCCCCAACTAATTGGCAATTCACCCTATTATAATAATTGGGATTTCAGGCCCGAATAGCATTCAGAAAAATCTGAAATTTTAACCACGGGCTCCTCTTAAAAAACCTAGAAAAACCCACGAAGGAATTTGGATGGTTTATACTTCTGAAATTTGACCCCCTTTGAGCCCAGCCTCAGCTACAACTGCAAAACTCAGTCTGCTGGAATCTGCCTATAAATCCTCTTGAAAATGGACCCAACATGTTGGGTTGACCTTTGCTATCAATCCCCTGACTTCCTGGATGGGCTTCTGGCCTATGGCCCCTACTACTTAGCTCCACAAAATTGTTGGACTGGCCTAGTGAATTGTCCCCAAGCCTAGTAATTCAAACTACTGGAATGTTGGATCTGCTAGCTCCAAAATTCACAAAAAAGGTTGGCCCATTGCTATTCTCCCAGTCCTCTAGCTCTCTCGGTAAATTCTTGATCACTAATAGCTCCAAACTCCCCTGGCGTATTCTCTAGCTAGCCAGAAATATGCACTCCCTGTTGTGTCTAAATGGTAGTGTTGTAACACACTCCCATAACTCTTGAAATACTTATGGAACTATCTCTCTAGGGTGGGTACTGATGGTCCCCTGAAGTAGAGGTTTAATCTCCCACTTGAGAGATTCATGGCTAAACAGTCGGTTGACTAAGCTAAACAGCAAAGTGAACAATCGAGTAAATTTGATTGTAATGTGTAAGAATAATCCCAAATGAGAGTTGTCTCCTCCTTTTATCTTTGTGGTCCTTCGTTACCTCATGTGGGCCCCTCCATCCAACACTACAAATTCCCTCCAAGCCATTTGAATGGCCTAGTTTGAATTCCCACGTGGGTGCCCCCCACCTTCCATTAGCAATCAAATTAAGTCGAATTTTCTCCCAAGTCCCTAGGTCGAAAATGTTGGGTTCTTTCCCAAAATTGTACAAAAATGTGTGGAAACACCCTGTTACAAATGTGTTTGAGAAGGGACAAGACAAGTTACATGTCAACTCAGTTAACTTTTGAAAGTTAGAACTAGTTTAACTGACAATAACTCAAATTAAATTGAAATGGATTGCTACAAATTAGCACTCAATCATACTCAACTGAACTCAAGCTTCTCCAGCTCTAATTTACTGAGTTAACTGAGTGACAAGTGCCATGTCACCTCAGTTAACTACATCCAAGTATTCTGTGACAAGTGTCATGTCACTTTAGTTAACTACATCCAAGTATTATGTGGCAAGTGTCATGTCACCTCAATTAACTACCTCCAAGTATTCTGGTGAAATAGAATTAGTTAATTGAGTTATATGTATATGTATATGTATATGTATATGTGTATATATATGTGTATATATTATATTTATATTATCATATATATATATATATATATATATAGTATGTAGTATATGTTAATGTATATGTAATATATTGTATATGTATATATGTATGTGTATGTGTAGTGTATGTGTATGTGTTGTGTATATCTATGTAATATATTATAATTTAATATACTATATATATAATATATATATATATAATATTATATATATATAATTAGATAAGCTCGGTAGGACTACATTTTCAATTCATGTCCAAACTTCTCACCCAAATGGGGGGATAACACAAGATTTGAACCCAAGACTTTCGGTTTAGTGAAGACTTAATTTCCACAACCAGTGCTAATTGAGCCACCCCAGGTGGGAATTTTATCTATTTATTTAATTTAGTAGGGGAAGATGTTGTTATGTAAGTGGTGATTATGTATTATAATTTAGAAAAGAATATTTATATTATTTTTTTTTTTAAATATGAGTTGATTTAAAATAAAAAATACAAGTAGATTTTAAAGTAAAAAATGCAACATTAAAGTATATTCATATATTTTAGTTTTTGAGAAAAAATTATAAATGGAAAATATTTATATCTATCTAATTTATAATAAGAAAATTTTCTAATGAGATTATGTAATATTCTTAATTAGAATTTAACATCTAATACCAAGCAATGGACTAGGAACAATAAATAAACTAGAACTCATACATAATAATTAAAACACCAAAATGTCCAACAACACAATCTGAGCCATTTTATTTAATTTTACGATAAAAGAGTAGATGAAATGAGTTTAAGTTTTGGAACCTAGGCTTTCTATGTAAGCTATGCAAACCCCATGTAGTACAACTCTGATATGGAGGAAATACTAGCCCAAATTGGTATTACGCACTACCCAGAAAATTATTGCTACTGTTATTGGAATAGAACTAAAGCTTCTTCCTTGAAGAATGCTCAAATCACCCTGAAATTACAGCCATAGACTCCCCTCCAAAACCTATGAAATACCTAGAAAGGGTTTGGCCCAACTCCAAGCCAAAATTGAGCCCACCAAGTGATGCAGATTCTCCAGCTAACTAGCAATTTTCCCTTCTATAATAATGAGGATTTCTGGACCGAGTATTGCCTAAAAATTTCTATAGAATTAACCAGAGACTCCCCTCAATAAACCCACAAAACCCCAGAAAGGGTTTGGGCTGAATCCAATGTGCCCCGGTGACCCTAAGAAATGTGTATGGTTCTAATTAGTTGGGAAAATGCCCTATATAAAGAATTATGTTGTAAAAATCCAATCAATCACTGTGAAAATCTTCTCCAACCTTGACAAATCACTCCTCCAAGTATTTTTATTTCTCCTTAGCCCGAACTCCCCAAATATCCTTTTCAAAATGTCTGTGTAGTAGCTATCCAGAAACCCCTGAAATAGATAAATTTGTCCCTCCAAAATGTAGCATTCTCGCCCCTACAAATCACTAAGGAAAAAATCGCCCTCCCTATGGATAAATCTCTGTAAAATCTCTGGCCAAAACTCCATTGTTTGCTAGCTTCTCTTAGCCCATTCAAATTTCCTTTTGCATCGTAAGAGAAGCACACTCCAGCTGGAAATGGTCTACAATGTAGCTCTCAAAGAAGCCTTGAGATGGACTCCTTCTTACTCTCCTAGGGTGACACTCGAAGTTCATCGAAGATAGAGGTGAAATTATGCTCGGAAATTCCTTATGCTGAACAACACAGTTGTCTTGGCTAAGCATCTCAAGAGAATTAATGTCGAAATTGTAAAATGGTCAAAGATAATCCATAAAATGAGTCCATCCTCCTTTTATAATTTCTCCTAACGCCTCTAGACTCCTTTTTTAATATTATTTTATTGGTAGGGGCCATTTTCCACTAAGTCACTTTTTCTACCTTATAATAAAATAATAATTTATCGTCATTCTTCAATAAAATAATACTAGCTACCTTTCTCCAATAATATTTGCCCCTTTTTAATTAATATTACTAAATTTAGCAAAACTCCTTATTGACTCTCATGCTTACAAAATTGGGGATATTACAGTCCTCCCAGACCAAAATTGCTTGCCCTCAAGCAATGCTCGAACAAGCACTCTCTCTCTCTCTTTTGACCAAACTATCACTGCAAACAATACTAGGGTCCCAAATGTGCCACTGGGTCACCCTGAATCCTTACCATATTGCCATCAATGAATCCCTTTATACCAAGGTCCCATGTTAATATAAAAAATATGCCACCATGCCAACACTATGACACTCTAATTACAACTGACTTCCCATTATATGCATACTGTATCCTCCTCTCTTGAAACCTAGTAGTGAAATACTGAAAATGCAAAATACATCTCGCCTAGGCATCTCCATGATATGAAAGCCTACCCCATCTAAAGCTAACCCCGAACCTATGAAACAACAAGGAAAGACTCCCTTGCCATATGATAAAGGCCTCCATGAACAACCATGTGTCAACCCAAGAGTGAACTAGGTCACTCTCTGCCATGACTCCGCTCATTGTGAGATAGAATGATCTACCAACCAACTGAATCCTCAGATCCCATAGCCATATCTATTGTGACATAACTCTGACCACTGTTGGAATCCGTCCGTGCATCATCTATGGTCTCTGCATGCAATCAATATATATGCTTCATATATCATGAACTAATTTGATGCTTGCTAAATTGTTCTGTGTTTGCCTCTGCGTAGTACTGATGACCACTAGAAACCACATGTGCCAAATAGCTACCACTTGAATGCAACCAATATATGGGTTTCCGATACTCGCAATCGACTCAATGTATGTGGATCCATCCTACTCCTGCCAACCATCACCCTAATTCTGTCATCCACCCGTTTGATAATGTGCCAATATAATGTCTAGAGCCTAGATACCCAATGGAAAACTACCTCAATCATACATGGTGTCCTCTACTCATGTAGGATCCCAACATGCCCTGTGGAAAGAATGACACATATCTCCCTCATGACTAGCTCCCCAAGTGTAGACTCAATGATGAACAATATGCCACCCCTACATAAGATCACCTCATCTCCCAGCATGTGGCTGTCAACTCGTGCACTGACCCTACTCCTCCATTGGAGAATATCCATCGTGCCCCCAAGGCACTAAATCTCATAGCGTCATCTTAGGAAAATCCCTCAAATCCTGTTATCCACACTATGGGTTTGGATCGAACACAAGGCTCCCCTCAACTACATGTGGTGCCAATGGGTGGAAGATGTGTGGGTTCTGATGGGTATGATCAAGAACCTATGTGGATGCTCCTGACCCATCCCATGACCGATCCATTCTCCCAACCTGGGTATGTCCACCCCAATGAGATGCGTGACATCCTCATCAAGGAATCACCCTGTTAGTAGCACTCCCTCAGTTCGCAATGCAACCCTACACACTACTACGTATAACCATGTATCCTCGTGTCTCCTAGCATAAAAATGTACCCAAACACATATCTTTGTACACCATCGAACCTTTCTACATGTTGCTGCATCATCTCGGATCGTCATCACTCTATGAGGGAATGCACTAAGATGTGAATCGATCCTCCTACACCACAATGCAAACCTACACAACATTGTGCACCATTGCACACCTCTTTGCACCACTGCACACCTCTATGATCCTCCACATACAGGTGTGCACCGCTGCATACCCCTATACACCCATGGATATCAAGGTTTAAGACTAATTCCATAGAAAACATCTCACATCTTGTTATGATCACCATCTCTACTAACACTCTATTGGTAAGATCTCCACAATGTGAGCTATATCTCCTCATATGCCCAAATAGAACTAAGCGGCCTAACCCCTCACATGCTAATGAGAATGATATTATTGTGCCTAGCCTCAGTAGCTCCTACATCCCATATGAAAATAAGAGAGCACTATCTCCATATAATGCCTTGTCTGGGAGCCTGTTGATGCCACCTCCTCATACCAGCTCCTTCCAGAGTAAGATAATCACCCTGTGACTCCACACAATTAATATGCTAAGACAAATGGTGAAATATGTCTACTCCCATGTCAAGCCATCTTTTCACTAGTGTTGACTGAGGCTCTGATGGAGATATGAAAATTTGTGTGTGCCCAAATGTTAGATCCATCACATAGCTACTACCATCACTTACTAGCTCTATGATGTGATGGGAAATCCAACATGGATCCCAACAACAGTCTAGCCCTCGACTCCCTCTGGTAATCCTTGGCCTCTGTTGGACTATGGACATGGATGTATCCAACCATCTAGCCTGCTCCATCGGGTACTATTTATGTTGTCTAGGCAATCCTCTCTAGGGATAGAGACGATCCCTCTAGCCCAAGGAGTGGGACTAGTAACCTATGTGAAAATCTATTGGAAACTTTCCTAAGTTATAATTGAAATAAGAGACAAGGAATATGGCCTACCTCGTTATGATGCTATAATGTCCTCCTTTGTTGAAGACCTCGAATCACTTGAGTCATAGGCTAGATCCTACTGCTCACAACATTTAAATTTCTGCACAAGAGATCAAGACACAACAAAGCATGCAAGTACGAATAACATAATCAAAATTAACCTACTTAATAGATCAAGGAGCATTAAGATAAATTATGCATTAACATACACATTTATGGAAAATGAACCAACAATTGTATATATTAATAGAATAAAGGAGGAATTATACAACTAAGCCTTGATGTCAATAATCTCTCCTTGAGTGAATATCCAAGTCCAAGCTCAAGCTCTCCAAGAACTCCTTCTCCAAGCTAAATGAGTAGCATGTAGGCACAATCTCAACATAAGGGTGAAAATAGCCAAAGACCAAACATTTGGGAATGGGGAAGGATGAATATATAGGTAGGGAAAGGGAGTTAGGATCTCTCCAAAGATAGGAGAAGGCCCTCATCTCAAGGAAGTAGCTCATAGGGATAGGACCAAAAGGCCAAGTTGAGAGAACTTGACCTCATCCTCGCCAAATAGCCTCTAGCTTGTCATTCTAGAATCCTCTAGATCACGAAGCTTCTTTTCATCTGGGAAAATTGCCTTTTAGGGATCATTGCTAGTATCCAAGCCAAAAGCACGATGGCATCATGGGACTAGTATAGTACAACTAGAGACCATCGTGTTTTTGGGTGTCAGGGGGGTGATGATGCCAAAATTAGGGTTTTAGAGCCATTTCCTTCAGGGGAAGCTCAAGGCATTTTCCATCATTATTTTAGGGAGGATCTAAGTTCAATATCTAGATGAATACACTACATGATGGTCATGTTTCAGATACTTCGGGTATGTCTCGAGGAAGTGCAGGAGTTGTGAAAAAATAATATGTAGCAGATGACCCCTAAAGCATGAAGGCAAAACAAAGAGTGATGGCTGAGATGCTTTACGAGATTTTGCAAGAACATGAAAAAACATTGTTAGGAGACCTGCAAAATCAAGGAAACATATACATATACATATAAATATACATATCTGATATCAAAACATGAATCTGCAACATGAACCTAGCCATCCGAATAGTAAGGACTATGTGAAAGGATGCATGGTATGGACACATCCATCCAAATGAAAATGATCATTTGTAAATCTAAGATCCAAGGTATGGACGCAATCATCTGATATAGAAGGATCATCATAAATGTAAAATCCCACGGTATGGTCACAACGATTCGTATAGTAGAAACATGTGTACAATCATCAATAATACATAACTCCACACAGGCTGAGTCATATCAGACAAAGTTCAGGGTCTTGCACTCCATCCCAACCCGATTAAAGTATAAATTCCAACATGCAAATGAATGTGTCAAAGTTGAACATGCTAGAAAACCATTGGATTTGCGGCCAATGATGTGGACCGTTAATAGGCATGAGAGAAACCACCAATAATGACAATGGTTCTCAAGGTACGACAATACAATCCATGAATTTGAAAATGAAATTGATGTCAAACACTTGTGGAGTCATTCGATCCAAGGCCAATGATTAAAACATGTTGTCAAATGCAAAGAAATTTCCATTAAGGCATGCAAGTTCTAAGGTACTAAAGGGAGTCTCTAAGTCATCTTCTTGGATAATGACCTGAAGTCGACAGGAAGTGACTTGTTGAAGGAGGGCCATGATGATTCCCTTGTCATCGACATGAAACAAGGAATAAATTCAAGTGAATGAGCATGATCAAGACTGTAGAAAAATGTCAGACAATGTATATGTAACAAACTACAGATAGGATTTCTCTTGAACATATTGGCAAAACGACTCCATAGTGTGGCAACATTTGACTCAACATAGGACCATGGGTCATGATGATGAAATAGACTAGTAAGATGAGAGGTAGAATGGATCACTCAAACCTGGAAAGACAAGTGACTGAGCGAGGATAACACAAACGCGACACGAGACGCAGATGAGTGTCATGTTCAAGAGCGACATGCTGCCTATATAAGAGATGTTTCACTTTCATTTTCCTCACTATTTCTAGTGAGTACCTCTTTATTTTTACACAAGATTGAATAGGATACCATATGCTTGTCGTATAAGTTCATTCTTCGAATGAATCCATCCTAGTAAGTTTTACGAGTCCTAGGAAGGAGAAACTTGGTCTCATCATGGTGATGATTTTTTCGTCGTAAAAAATGTTAACGAGTCCGATGGAAGAATAACTAGGTATCTTTTTCATGTTTATAGAGTTTGAAAAAGAGATGAAAAAGAAAACTCCATCATATCCCTTTTTTTAAGTTGTCCCTCAAACCCGAAAAGGTAGAAAACAATATTCAAGAGAACCTCTTAACCATGTCGACCAAGGTGTACCTTTTTCGTAAATAGTCAAACTTAGCCCGAAAAAGGGGTAAATGTATACTGATACGACATCAATTCATTTAATCTAACGAGTTAGAAAGGACAAGTACTCGACAATATTTTCATATTTAGAGAGTTAAAAAATAGCTTAAAGATGACTCCACCTGGAGGAACGAGTGGTATAAAAGGATAGCAACTGGTTTCGGTCATGTTGGAACTGCTCAAAACATGGAAGGGTCAAGAGGCTAGCTAATAAGACCACTCATAGTAGGTGTTCCTTAGGTAACGGTAAAACAACCAAGTGAAATCATATGATCAGCCAAAGACATGGTGATGATGGAATGAAAAAACCAAGGCTCATATGGAAAAACAAGCTGATAAAAATGAAAATCATGAGATGTAAAGAGGGAAATGGTTTAATTTTGTACACAAGCTTGAAACATGGGAAACTATGCTTGAGGATACTTGAAAATGGTTTCATTTTTTCACAAGCTTGAAACATGAGAAAAAACTATGCTTGGATTAGGTTTCATTTTTACAAAATCTTGAAACATAAATTACAAACTATGCTTGAGATGAGTTTGTATGCCCCCAACATAAAGACTCAATTCAAGGAACATGCCCCCCAAGCTTAATTTCATTCACCTAAGTAGACTACGGGTTACTAACAGGCGGATGGAATGAAGGTTCACTTACGAGATGAAGTGAAATACTTGACTGGGATTTTACGAGATCTAATCAAAGACTTGAATGAGAAGGGGATATGTTTCATTTTTTAACGAGCTTGACACATGAAAATAACTATGATCATGACACCTTGTTTCATTTCTTAGTGAGTCTAACACAAGACAAGGAAATCTGCTCCATCCCTTGATCACAGACCAAAAGAGGCAATGGATTCCAAGAGGTTCTCATCAGATGAGAGAAAAGCACCTTGGAAGGGATACATGTCTGGGGATCTAATGGAAAAATCAAGCTCCAATGCCCCCAGTACATGGCGTACTACATCACCTACTAGATCATAATTAGATGTAGGCATGGAATAGGTAGCCATGTAATTAACTTGTGGCAAGGGTGATACCGCTTGCACATAAGAACCATTTAGGGATGATGGTTGATGGGGAGTTCATTCAGGACCAATAAATGTAAGCTGATCAATGATCACAATGCTTCCTTCATGTGGGAAACACATCACTCGAAAGAGGGAGGAAATAAGAGCTCCCATGATGTAAACATAGTCACGGCCAAGGAGTATATTCAAATCCAATGGGCCTTGGAAAACCATTGCATCTATATAGACATCCTTTCCTCCCAAAGTAATAGGAAACTTAGGAAGGATCCCTAACATTTGACTAGTTCCTCTGTTAAAAGCTAATAGATTTCGGATGACAGGGATAAGCTGAGGAGAACCTAAAGCTTTCCAAGAAGTTGAGGAAAGATTGCTAATAGATGCACCCTCATCTATGATTGTGTTAGGTATGGCCATATGGTAAGCCTGTACCGTAATCTGGAAAGGCACATAAGACAGAAGATGATATCCTGCCAGTCAACTCCCATCAAAATAAGTGATTAAAATACTCAGAGGGGGTGTCGTAGGAACATGAGAGCTACCCTTTTGCTCGATGGGAATAGGAGAACTAATCTCATGCACCTTAGGAATGGGAGGATTTCCCTCTAGATGATTCGAAACTGAAGAAACCAGAAGAACCTGAGCGGTATGGGGTTCACTCTCTACTTGAAAAGTACAGTTGATTGAAGGTGGAGCCAAGACTATCGTTTTCTCAACTATGGCCAAATATGGCTTTTGATAAATCACTGGATCAACTAGTTAAGGATCAAGGGAAAAATTTCGATAACAAACTAGAAGACAAGGTTGGGAAGCTGTAAGGTTTTCCAACTCTTTGGAAGCCTCATCCAGAAGAGGAAAAAGGTTATTGGGATGATTACCTTCACACAACTTATAGGGAAATTTGACTTTTCCCTTTTTCCCATAGGTTTTATTGTCACTAGTTGAAGGTTTATCACCAACATGACCGTTAGAGGTTGATGACAAAGGTCAATGTGAACCTATGGACCACACTTCTAAGACCTTGGGAATACTAAGATAATTTTGAAGAAGGTGGTCATCCTTACATAACATGCATGGAATTTTACTTTCTAGGGCTCGTTTGAAGATTTTTCTTCATTAGTTGCATCGGTAACAATAGTTCTTTTCTTGCCCCCTACTTATTTTGCTTCTTCTTCTTTATCCTCTTCTTCTTCTTCTTCTTCTTCTTAGCTTCCTGGTTACTAGAATCTAGACTTTCACTAGGCGAAGAGGAAGAATGGGGTGAATAAATTGGTGAAGAAGGAAAGGGGTAAACTTTAGGATCAACATGAAGTTGATGTTGTTTAGGTGGAGGAGAACTCAACTTAAAAGTAGCTTGGACACTCAGAATCACCAAGGTCGAAAATAACCAAACTGGTAGACCAATGGTCAATCTAGGAAGGGACAATGTTGCCATATAGGGAGCACCAGTATTTTGAAAAGAAGGAAAAGAACTAGGATTCCTATCAGAGGGGTTTCCTTGACTGCTAGACTTAGGAAATTTTTCCATCAGTATCAACCTAAGATCTACTAATGAGTATTTCCACAGGAAGGATGTTGTTCCACGGTCAATTAATTTATTTTATAACTTTAACAAAAATAAATAAAAAAGGGGTAATCTAGGCAAAAGGGTTTACCAGATATCTATGAACTACAATATACACCTTAGCCAAAACCAAGGACTTAACATACGGTGGCCAATCTCCCCGAATGTTGTGTTTGGTGTATCACATCTACAAGGTGGCTAACTTAGTTAAATGTGTATAAAGGATAGCAACCTAATGGGGTCTCCCAATATATATGTGATGGTACGGGGAGCACAAGTCTATGTTAGCGTTGTTTAATGTAGAACCGTTCGTTGAGAGCATCCCTATATACTTATCATACTAAAGTGCCTGATATATCCGAAAGTACTTGAGAACCTTCTATATACTTCCATACTGGAACGAGATTTCACCCCTAGGATACACTGTAGGTAGTTAAAGACAACTACTAGGCTTATAGATGCCAGAACACGTCTCTAGCCTTTATCTCTAAATGTTTTTTGTTAAGTTTTGAATTCTCCTTAGGTTAATTGAGTAAATTTTAATGTTTATATTCAATTATGTCTCCGTTTTGGGCTCAAAATGATGCCGCATGAATCCCTAAGATGCAACTATATGAAAAAAGGAAATTTTCCACTTGAATGAAAGATAGAGTAACCAAGGGAATAAATTTCAATCAATAATGCATCAAACAAAATGCATCATATAAAATTCCTTTAACTAACTTTCACTTTCGAAACATAAGAATGAAAACAAGCACTTTCTTTTAGTTCAACCAAAGCAAACAATTTGTAATCTATGGTTGACAATGGAACTAAAGAAATCTTCAAAGCATCAACATGAATCTACACTAATGAAAACGAATTCACACCAATGAACCAAAAACAACTTGTAAAAGGTGTCCTAATTGCAGGAAGACTCTTAAACGGGAGAAATCAATCTAAAAAAAGTAGACCAATCAATGAGTGGAGGGTGACTTAGAAGCCCTAGAAACCCTAGAAAGAAATAAAGATTGAAACACACATTAACCAAATCAAGAGATAATTGTAGTCATACAAGCATAACAACCAAGAAAAATACACTGTAGACAGACTGGAAAATCATTGATAGAGGGAAAAAAGGTTGAGAACAAGAAGAAAACCCTAATGTTTCTAATCCTATGGGATCATCGCGCATGTTATAGGAAAAAGGTCGATACAAGAGTAATCAACATGACTGTAATTAAAAAATCAATGATGGCATCACGCCTATTAAGAGTAAACCTATGATGGGGGAGAAAAATAAGGGAAAAAAAACTTCAAGACTAGAACATACTGAGTGTCCTCAAGCAATAACTAGTAGTTGAAAATAACTACAGAGAAGCAAACAAGCCAAAAAAATGATGGTTGGTCAAACTCATCATATAATCAGGGTTAAGGATTGGATGGAAAGGGTTATAGCTTCCCCAACAAAGTTGCCATTTTGTCGTCCAGGCAATCCTTTCTCTGAACAAATACGATCCCTCTAGCCCAATGAGTGTGACTAGCAACCTACGTGACAATCTATTGGACACTTTCCTAAGTTACAATTGAAATAAGAGACGAGGAAGATGACCTACCTTTTTCTAATGCTATAATGTCCTCCTTTGTTGAATACCTTGAATCACTTGCATCACGGGCTATATCCTACTTCTCACAACATTTAAATGCCTACACAAGGGATCAAGACACAAC
This sequence comes from Pinus taeda, assembly GCA_000404065.3. Lineage (NCBI taxonomy): Eukaryota > Viridiplantae > Streptophyta > Pinopsida > Pinales > Pinaceae > Pinus > Pinus taeda. The sequence continues at coordinate 58,248 of APFE031396169.1, read as the reverse complement.
AAAGCGTGCAAGTACAAATAGCATAATCAAAATTAACCTACTTAACAGATCAATGAACATTAAGATAAATGATGCAAAAACATACATATTGATGGAAAATGAACCAACATTTGTATATATTAATAGAATAGAGGAGGAAGCATACAACCAAGCCTTGATGTCAATAATCTCTCCTTGAGTGAATGCCCAAGTCCAAGCTCATGATCTCTAAGCACTCCTTCTCTAATCCAAATGAGTAGCATGTAGGCACAATCTCAGCATAAGGGTGAAAATAGCCAAAGACCAACCATTTGGGAATGGGAGAGGATGAATATATAGGTAGGGAAAGGGAGTTAGGATCTCTCCAAAGATAGGAGAAGACCCTCATCTCAAGGAGGTAGATCAAAGGGATAAGACCAAAAGGCCAAGTTGAGAGAACTCGACCTCATCCACGTCGAATAACCTCCAGCTCGTCATTCTGGAAGCCTCTAGATCACGAAGCTTCTTTTCCTCTTTGGAAATTTCCTTTTAGGTATCATCGCTAGTATCTAAGCCAAAATTGTGATGGCATCGTGGGGCTAGTATAGTACAACTAGTGACCATCGCAGTTTTGGGTGTCAGGGGGTGATGATGCAAAAATTAAGGTTTTAGATCCATTTCCTTTAGGGGAAGCTCAAGGAATTTTTCCATAATTGTTTTAGGGAGGATCTGAGCTACATATTTAGATGAGTATACCACATGATGGTCATGTTTCGGGCACTTCGGGCTATGTCATAGGGAAGTGCAGGAGGTGTGATAAAATACTATGTAACAAGCTCAATACCTCTCTCCATCCAATCCCAAAGGAGGGACAATTGTACAATACCATGTGCACGAAAAAGCCTCCAAGTTGATGCAGTGTCATACTCAGCTCATGTTTCTCAATCCTGCTAACCTGGCCATCCCCTTGGGTATGTCTAGACAACTTTGCCTCCCTCAACCCAATGTGTAAGGGTCGGATAATAACGTTGTAGATCCCATAAGTGTGCCTCTGAAGTGAATTGTGTTGAAACCCCAATGTGTGGTCTCTATGTTTCCCCTCATCAATGGAAAACCCAAAGGATGGTTTCACATCTTCCTTTGTCATGGACTCAACATAATCCTACAACTACTCCTCCATAGACAACCCAACTTACAAGACATGATCACTAGTTAGTTGTAGGTGACTGTTGTCTGACAAATCTGTCATATATTTGTATCTCTGTACCTATTAGCTCCTAATCAATAGAGGAGATGTCCCCCAACATCTCATCAACATGTGGTACACTACTATCACCTAAGAACTCAGTCACAACCCGAGATACCTCAACAACAGATGGCATCTCATCAACAAGTTTATGCTCAACTATTTCCTTGCCAAGCATGGCCCCTTGAACTACTATCTCATCTTCTTCCTTAATCCTCCTCATCACCCCTACATAATTCCACTAAATCCCCACTAATTTGTGCATGCCTCTCAGTTCACAGAACTCCCAAAAAGAGAGGGATGCTTGAATGTCATGGCCCAATGATTGGTATACCCTCAAATTTTCTTCCAATAACTCCACATCAATCACATCGCAACCAAGTCTTGCTATCTTGATGCATTACCCATAATTTTGGGCATAATGAATTTGTTGTATAATTGAGAATGGTCTTGATTACTAATTATGGAATGAATCAACTACTCCCCCACATCAATCTTCATTTGTTGTATCCTAATCACCTCGTTTAAGGTTACTTCCATGCTTTTGGATTCTACTCTTTCTTTGAATCCAACAATTTCTTAGATTTTTATTCTAGTCTTGTCATAGAAGGAAGGGTTTCCCACAGGTTGAGCCAAGGTTGTGGCTCTCATACCACTATAATATTCCTAATTCGAATTTAACAGATAATACCAAGCACTGGACTAGGAACAGTAAATAAATTGGAACTCATACACAATAATTAAAACACCAAAATGTCTAGCAACACAATCTGAGCCATTTTATTTTATTTTATGATAAAAGAGCACATAAAATGAGTTGAAGTTTTGGAACCTAGGCTTTCTATGCAAGCTACGCAAACCCCATGTAGTACAACTCTAATCTAGGGGAAATACTGGCCCAAACTGGTACTGCACACTACCAAGAAAATTTATGCTATTGTTGTTAGAATAGAATTGAAGATCTTGCTTCGAAGAATGCTCAAATCACCCTGAAATTGCAGCCATGGACGCCCCTCCAAAACCCTAGAAATGCCCAGAAAAGGTTTAGCCCAACTCTAAGCCAAAATTGAGCCCACTAAGTGATGAAAATTCCCCAGCTAACTTGAAATTCACCCTACTATAAGAACGAGGATTTCAAGGCTGAATATTGCCCAAAAAAATCTATAAAATTAGCATGAGACTCCTTTGAATAAACCCACAAAAAATTTGGAAAGGGTTTGGGTTGAATCCAACATGCCCCGATGACCCCAAGAAATGTGTATGGTTCTAACGAGTTGGAAAAACACCCTGTAGAAAGAATTATGTTCTAAAAATCCAATCAATTACTAGAAAAATCTCCTCCAACCCCGGTAAATCACTCCTCCAAGTCTTTTTATTTCTCCTTAGCCTAAAAACCCAAATCCCCTTGTCAAAATGTTTGTGTAGTAGCTATCTATAAACCCATTAAATAGATAAATTCGACCCTCCAAAAAGAAGCACTCTCGGCCTTGCAAATCACCAAGGAAAAACTCGCCCTCCCTATGGATAAATCTCTGCAAATTCTCTAGCCAAAGCTCCACTGTTTTCTAGCTTCTCTCAACCCCTTCAAATTTCCTTCTACACCCTAAGAGAAGCGCACTCCATCTAGAAATTGTATGCAATGTCACTCCTAGAGAAGCCCTGAGACAAACTCCTTCTTACTCCCCTAGGGTGACACTCGAACTTCATCGAAGGTAGAGGTGGAATTCTCGCTCAGAAATTCTTTGTGTTGAACAACACGGTTATCTTGGCTAAGCATCTCAAGAGAACTAATGTCGAAATCATAAAATGACAAAAGATAATCCATAAAATGAGTCCATCCTCCTTTTATAATTTCTCCTCATGCCTCTAGACTCCTCTTTTAATATTATTTTATTGGTAGGGGCCATTTTCCACTAAGTCACTTTTTCTACCATGTAATAAAATAATAATTTGTTGTTATTCTTCGATAAAATAATACTAGCCACCTTTCTCCAATAATATTTTCACCTTTTTAATTAATATTACTAAACTTGGGCAAAACTCCTTATTGATTCTCATGCTCACAAAATTGGGGATACTACAAATAGAAAAATGATTATTAAGGTCTTCTTATGATTATTTGAAAACAAACAAACAATATTGATGTATTTTAATTGAGACGCTCATATAAAATTATCTCACAACAATAAATATATATGTGCATATGTTTATGACAACAAAATAAATAACTATGTATATATGTATAGATATCCTCAAATTATCAACATACATTTAAACATTTTGTATTCAAAATTGTTCCATGAAACTATGTTGCATGCAACACATATTTCTTTATATCTTCGTGATTACAAAATTTTCTTTTTAGATAATTTGAATCCTCATATATGTATGTTTTAACCCCGTACTAAAATTACCTACATATGAATTCTAAAACATAGAAAATAAACAATGCAAGAGCATAACACATAAAACACATATACACATAGATTTTCCCCTAGATCCCAAAACTGGGACTACCAACTTGATTTTTCATTATTTTCCTTTCAATGTTACAATAAATATTTATACATGCCAAAGCATCCAATACCATGGACTAAAAACCATTGCATCCAAAACCATGGACCGAAAACCATTGCGTCCAAAACCATGTGCGAAAATCATGCACAAAACCATAGGTAGGTCCACCCAACCTAACATAGGGTCCAAAACCAAAATTTTCTAGGGTGCTGCCTTGGACCCCATAGAGTGGGGTTACCCACACCCCTCAAACCCCCTGTTACTCGCCCCATTGTGCAATTTTCTCAACGAAGGGGGTGCTTCAGCCCCCTTCTAACCCGTCGATTAACTACGTGGGCTAGTCGTGGAAAGAATATAACACAACCCAACATTCTCCCACTTGTTGTTTTCTTTCCACAGGGGGCCACAAGAGAGCTTAGTCATTTATCTAGCCCTAAAATGCCCATTTTTTCTCTATACCAAGAGAACTTCACAAAGGTCATAGATTTTGTCAATGCATTTGCAGTATTCTTCAAAGTGTCCGCCTTTACCAGCAACACCTTTTTGTCTTCTATCATATCCCTCACAAAGTGATACTGAACATCAATGTGCTTTGTCTTTGAATGATATGTAGGGTTCTTTGCCATGAAAATTGCACTTTGGCTATCACAGTCTATCCTTATTTCTCCCTGTACTAACCCCATACTTGAACATAATCTCTCCAACCAAACTGCTTCCTTGCTTGCATGAGTGGCTGCCATGTATTCTACCTCTGTAGTTGA
>APFE031396169.1:40624-53756 GCA_000404065.3 Pinus taeda | reverse complement strand
ACAAAGCCATGAATATCCAACACTCTGTCCAATCATGGTCTTCCTTGGTAGCACAAACCATAATCACTAGTGCCACGCAAATACCTGAAAACCTGCTTCACTGTTGTCCAGTGCTCGTTCCCTGGTTTTGACATGAACCTACTCAATACTCCCATTGCATGTGCAATTTATGGTCTAGTACAAACCATCGCATACATCAGGCTACCTACTGCATTTGCATATGGAACACGGGACATGTCCTCTTCCTCTTCTTTTGTCTTGGGACACTGTTCAACAAATAACTTCACACCTACAGAAATAGGAACCTTCACCAGTTTACTATCCTGCATATTAAACCTCTGCAGTATTGTCTCGACATACTTCCTCTGGTTTAACCAAAGTTTCCTCTTTGTCAGATCTCTTTTAATTTCCATGCCTAAAATATAGTTTACAACACGAAGATATTTCATGTCGAATTTGGAGGACAATTGGGTCTTCAAATCCTGGATATTTTCTTTATCATTTCCAACCAGCAACATATCATCCACATACAAGACCAGATAAATAACATGGTCACCAATTAATTTAAAATACACATAATGATCTGCTTTTCTTTTGGTGAAGACAAGTCCTTGTATAAATGTATCAAATTTCTGATACCACATCCTTGGTGACTATTTTAACCCACACAAAGACTTCTTTAACTTGCATACCAGTTCTTTCTTACCCTTCACCGCAAAGCCTTCAGGTTGTTTCATGTAGATTTCCTCTTCTAGATCCCCATGAAGAAATGTTGTCTTCACATCCATCTGTTCTACCTCAAAATCAAAAGCAACATCAAGAGATATAAGTAATCTAATAGAAATTACCTTGGCAACAGGAGAAAAAATATCACCAAAATCAATTCTTGGCACCTGGGATAACCTTTTTCTACCAACGAAGCTTTGTATTTTTCCACCTTTCCTTCTGCATTTGTCTTCTTCTTCAACACCCATTTGCTACCAATGGGTTTCCTTCTAGCCGGCAACTCCACCAGATCCCAAGCCTCATTTTTTTTACAAAGATGCCATTTCATCAACCATGGCCTCTTTCGAGAGTTTTCCATCCTCTAAATCTACTGCTTCCTTCATAGTTCTGGAATCATAATCAGTAATAGATTACGCAAAATTTGAATAGAAAGAAGTTGGACTATACCTTTTGTAGTTGCCTTCTTTCTCGAATTGATCTTCTCACACCTGGAGTTGTGGCTCTTCATCCTCTGATTCCTCCTCTCTTGTAGAGTCCGATTCTTCCTCCTTTAGCTCAAACTCTATCTTCTAAGGTTCCTTTGGTTGGACTTCATGTTTAATAACATCTTTCACCTCTCTGAACACCACATCTCAGCTGTACACAACCTTCGTTGTTGCTAGGTTCCAAAGCTTATAACCCTTTAAACCATCGTTATACCCAATAAAGATGCACTTTTTAGATTTAATATCCAACTTGGTTCATTTCTCCTTTAGAACATGTACATATGAATCACATCCAAATACCCCCAGATGTGAAAGAGAGGGTTTCTTACCAATTCATACCTCTTGTGGAGTCTTATCCTCCAACATCGATGAAGGTGATCTATTGAGTAGGTAACATGTTGTCTCCACCGCCTCTACCTAGAATTCCTATCCTAACCCGGCACCACTGTGCATGCTTCTTGACCTTTCCATCAAATTCTTGTTCATTCTTTCTACAACTCCATTTTGCTAAGGTGTATATGGAGTAGTCTTCTGTCGTGCTATACCACACTTCTTACAAAATTCTTCAAATTACTTACTGCAAAACTCTCCACTGTTATCTTTCCTCAACACCTTTATCTTCTTCTCTGTCTGGTTTTCCACCAGAGCCTTAAATTCTTTTAACCTGTCAAAGACTTCAGATTTATTCTTAAGGAAATATATCCATGTATTCCTTGAGAATTCATCTATAAATTATACATAGTACACAAACTTACCAAATGATGGAACATTCATAGGTCCAAACAAATCATTGTGCACAAGCTCTAATTTTTGTTTCGACCTCTTACCACCAGAGGGGAAACTCACCCAATTCCGCTTCCCATATACACAATTTTCACAGAAATCAAAATCTATATATCTATTACTCACACCTTCTACCATACCTTTGCCATGAAGTATTTGAAGGCCCTTCTCTCCAATATGTCCAAGCCTTTGATGCCACAACATGGTCTTCTCTCCAGAGACCACTAGATTTTCTGCTCCACTTTCAGGAACCACATAACTGTTGCACCCATCAATAATAGTTCTACCTTGTAGCTTGTACAGAGTTCCAATCCAAACTCCCGGCATCAATACCAATGCTTCCCGAACCATCTTGCAGGTATCCTTTTTGAACATTGTTTTTACACCTGCATCATCTAGCTTGCTTACAAAAATCAGATTTTTGGCCAATGCAGCGATATGCAGGACACCCAGAAGTGTTCTAACCCTTCCACCTTGCAACTTCAATTTTACTTTTCTGCGACCAATGATTCTGGCCTTCCTATCATCCCCAAAGAAGACATCACCACCATCATATTTCTCATACTCGCAGAACCACTCTCTATGGGGAGTGAAGTGAAAGGATGCACCTAAAGTCAATCAACCATGCCTCATGATCTACATGTCTACTTGAAGAAGCCAAGTACACATCCCCACCTTCATCTGAGGTGGTTTTTGCCTCTGCAGAAGGAGCATCATCAGATCACTTTCCTTTGTGAGGAGCTTTAGATTTACAGTCCATTTTATAGTGCCCTTTCTTTCCGCATTTCCAGTACACCACCTTTACAGGTTTTCCTAGAGATTTAAATCTCCCTCTAGAGTTAGATCTCCCACTCGATGACTTATTTTTGTTTCTATTCTGGGATCTTCCTCATATAGACAAGGCATCACCATTTTGGCTCTCCATATTTTTCCATCTCATCTCCTCCATCAGCAAGGATGAGACTATTTCATCAAACTACAAGGCAGTTGCATTGCTACCTATTGTAATAACCAGACTATTCCATGAATCTAGCAGAGAACACAACAAACTAATGCAATTATCTTCATCTAAAATTTTGATATGAACAGACGATAACTGACTTACCATAGTATTAAACGAATTCAGATGCTCTGTCACCGAGTCTCCATCTTTCATCCTCAGGTTATACAATGTTTTCTATAGGAACAATTTATTCACCAGAGACTTAGATTGGTAGAAAGTCCTAACTTGTCCCACAAATCCTTCGCCATAGCTTCCCCTGATACATTCAACAATACTAACTCTGAGACACAAAATCGTGTTGTGCTCTTTGCCTTCCGATCCAACTTCTTCCATTCTTCATCAGACACTCCCATTGGTTTAGTACCCATATCTACTGTGATCCCCTGATCTTTATCCACCAACAGATCCTCCATCTTTAGTTTCCACAACTCAAAACTCTGACCATTAAATTTCTTGATCTCTATCTTTCCACTGCTCGCCATCTTCTTTCACCACCATCGATCTCACAGATCTCCCACTAAACAGGGTCTACCACAGGCCCAAGCCAAACCCCTCAACAATAAAGGCATCCCCGTGAAGCCAAAACAGTGCTGGTACGAAATGTAGGTTTTAACCCCATATAGAAATTACCTGCATACAAATTCTAAAACACAAAAAATAAACAATGCGAAAGCATAACACATAATACACATATACATAGAGATTTTCCCATGGATCCCAAAACTGGGTCTACTAGCTTGAATTTTCATCATTTTGCTTTCAATGTTATAATACATATTTATACATGCTGAAGCATCCAATACCATGGACTAAAAACCATTGCATCCAAAACCATGGACCGAAAACCATCGCGTCCAAAAACATGTGCGAAAATCATGCACAAAACCATAGGTAGGTCCACCCAACCTAACATAGGATCCAAAACCAAAATTTTCTAGGGCGCTGCCCCAGACCCCATAGAGTGGGGTTATCTACACCCCTCAAACCCCCTGTGACTCCTCTGCTATGCAATCAGTGCAATAAAGGGGGGGCTCTGCCCCCCTTCTAACCCGTCGGTCAACTACGTGGGCTAGTTGTGGAAAGAATATAACACAACCCAACAATATATACCATATTCTTTTTGTTTTGACTTTAATAGTAATGTGGATGTAGATATGGAAGTTGCTTAAACGTTTTTACAAGGCAATGTGTGTGTCTATTAAATGTAATTTATTTTCAAAACCACTCAAGGTATAAGTGCATTAAGGGAGCATAGTAAGAAGAAGTCCAATATATATGAGAACCACATAAATGGGTGCGATATAGATAAGTGAAATATCAGTGAATGAAATGGTTCAAGAGTGAGTGCAACAACAAAAAAGTATGGTGTATAACATAGGTGTAGATTAAGGAAACATATAATAATCAAAGTAAAAGAGCAAACAAGATGTTAGTATCATCGAAATTGCAAACAAATGTGACATAAATAAGAGTGTGATAGGGTGCATGCATGAGAAGGTCCCTCCAAGGAAAATGAAAATCCATAGTGGATGTTGAAGTGACATCGACATATATGAAGAGTTCCAAAGGACACTTAAGAGTAAAAATGGATAAAAAGAGATAAAGGGGAAAATGAAGAGTTTAGAGAAGTGAGACAATTAGCCAATCAAAATAATGAATAGAGTGTTGTCATTTGACTTGAGTTAGTAAATTCCAAGAGATAGAGATTTAGAATCAAAGAAAGCCTAGGTGTTAGCCAAAGTAGAGCATTAAGCACACGATATATGTGTGTGTGTGTGTATTACTACCTCTTGAATTTGCACAAAAGATATTTCCAAACAATCCAAGTATAAGTACTAAGGGAACTTAGAAATACCAACCACTATCACCATATTGCTTACTTCTCTCGCTTCAAGCTAGATCTCCTCTAGCACAAGGAGAGTTTCCCTAGATGAGATTTCCAAATTAGCCTTTATTTTTTTTTGTATGCTACAAGAATCAACACTTGGGTCGATTCCAACCTCTACCACTATAACCCTTAGGTGTATCCACCCTACCCCCTAGGATGACACACAAGCTTGGTAGTGAAGGGAGTTGAACATGGGACCTTCATCACTCACATAATTTTACATATCATAGGATTTCCAAGTGAGAAACCCCCTTGATGGTACTAAATTAGCCTTTATTAAACCTTGATATAAAGTCATATTTATTAATCAAGGATTATGATATGAAAGAAATGTTATGTGGTGGATTCACATAGATTGGCACCTAATCCTTGGGAAATGTAGTCAAAACACTTTAAGACTTGGAGAATTCAACAATGGAAAATATTCAATCAATAAATATACATGAACAATGGTCCTCCTTAATTATGTTATTTTTGCAAATTCAATTACTAGCTAAAAAACTATGTCCATAAAAAATACAATAATACCCTTCTTATATTCTTGCTTCATCACAAACTTATTAGAAGTTGAGATATGAAGTAAAAGACAACCTTTTGTGAATAAAAACTAGTCATGGTACATATTATAAACATATTTAGAAATTATGGGTCCTAGAGAGGACAATAATGTCAATGTTTAGACCTCTTTAAGTTGGAAAATGACTCTAAAATAAAAACAACATTTCCATCCAAGAATAGAGGAAGATAAGATACAATAGTGACTTACAAGAGATATTTTCAACCTTGAATATTTTCTTAATGATGCTCCAAACCTGCACAAAATATATTTATACATATGACATGTGCAATGTTACTAAAAGAGTGGAAATTTGATTTTGCATTTTTTTTGGTAACAAGTTTGAGTAAACAATTTCTAGTCCTTATGATTATGATCTATTTCTTATGTTGTTTGAGAGTTGTATGACCTTTTATTCTCCTACAAGATATTTATGTTCTAATTTGTGAGTTACATAGTGCTTTGATTAATCTATAGAGTTTGAGATATCAAAAAATTGGGCCAATTGAGCCCATAATTATGCTATTTGGTTTCTAAGCTAGTTGAGAAGCTTTGGGAGAGAACTAAGAAAAATGAAGGCTCCGAGAAGACTATAGAAGGTTTATAAGTGAAAATTTTACACAAAAGGGGAGAAGATGAGGAAAGACATCCATGAATATAGAGTTTCAAAATTCAAGAAGACTATAGAAGTTGGAAAATATAATAAGTTATAGAAATCAAAGTGACTAACTAAAAACTAAAGGGAGAAGAAAACAAAGTCAAAGATGGAGATGTTGTAACACAATTGATGCAATTTTGAAGAACAAAATCATCGTGGAGGTGGAAGTTTGTGGAAATTATGGTGTATAATTGCAACTACTCACGAAATTTTAATCTAGATCACAAGACACAGACCTACTCTACTGCTCTATGGAAGTTAATTCACAATCTAGAACAAAAAATTCAGACATGCAATAAGAAATCACACACATGAAAATAGTATTTTTCCCAGGGAAATAAAACTGCTAAAAAGCCCAAGGCCTTCTTGCATTAATCTAATGAATAAAGATGTATTGCAATTTCTTTTCTCAAATGAGCGCAACTTGCAAGTGTATAACCTATATCTCTACTCACTAAGAAGCTCTGACCTAGACTTAGTCAATTTTAGCCTCTACTTGAGCCCCTATTTTCTCGTGCCATTCTTGAGTAAATAAGCTCCTATTAATTATGAATTTCCTCCAAAATAATTGTACAATTCCTTAGGGTTGATCACCTGATTTCATGCAACACTTGTACACTCAACTAGTTTACAACTGCTAGTTAACAGCCTTGGAAACTCCACCACAACTGGGAAACTCATATTCTTTACATTCATGAGCTAATTATTAGCTGATTGATCACTTAACTAGATGATCTCTGAGTTAGATTGATTTTACACTACTTAACTAACCACCAACTAGTTCTATTAATAGTTAGAACTAGTTTAACTGATTACAATTGAAATTAACTCAACCTAGGTTCCTAAAATTTAGTTATCACCACATATAATTGAGCTTCATGCCCCTAACTCAAATTAACTAAGCTAATTGAGTGGAAAGAGCCATGTCACCTCGGTTAACTCCTCCAAGTTGTCTACTGATGTGGATTTTCGATTTTTCTCAATTTAATCAAGGCAAAATAAAATTGAGATTTTGTTGCTACAATTTTCTACAAAGTTTCCTATTATCATAGGACCTTAAAGGGAGAGATATTAATAAACTAGCTAAGAAATATAGAACACTATTTCAAATTTGAGAGAATGGAAGATCCATAGAGATTAAACATTTTTAGCACAAAGTTGAAGGGACATGTTTCTATTAAGTATGATTTTGTAGGACACTAATGTATGGTTCTATCTTCATGAAATTTCTTAGGAATTCTACAATCTACCTATGTAAGTCATAAAACCATCTTATCAAATTGTTGTAGCAGCTACAACCACCCTCCAAAATTTTGGCCTACACCAATTTCAGAGCCTCCCTTGAAGAATTCACTTGATGACTGCACACACTCGGGTTCACTCTGTGAGCTCGTGTGAGTCTTTACATTCGCCTTGCTTGTTCATTGCATCCAAGTATTTGCATGCTGATGTCCAAGTCATGCTTGCGACCGTGTTCTGGTTCTGCTCAAAGTCTTTGCTTCATATGTGTCTATTGTGTTCACCATGAAAGCATCTGTCTCACTTACACATAGAGTCACATTCACCGTCGCGCAAGCATCATTTGGATCATGAACGATCAATCACGACTGTCACACTTGTCGCTTGCACCGTCAGTCAGTCATGTTGAACATGTGTATCTAGATGTTTTGGTCATTGCGTAATCAAGTCATGCGAGTGTGTGTTCGTATGATCACCTATATATATTTTGACTGTTCACACACTTAGTCAGTTTTACTGAAGTTCTGATGACCAGACTCCTCACTGACAGTTGAACCATCACCCTACTTTCAAATTGATCGATTATCAACCAAAACAATGCAGAAGCACCAAGCTAGTCCTTTCAAGCTGTGCTACTCGCAAGCAACTCAATCAACTGTCATGTTGGCCACCCAGACAGTCAGAATTGACAGTCACCCCAGGACTGACTCCCCTCAAAACTTGCGCAAAGGCCATTGACCTCACCCGTTCAAGTAATTGAGGAAATTATGTAGACAGGGTGGATAAACACCAAGTGCCCATCCCTTTCTCCTTCAGAAAATTGGGCAATTTTCCCAGTCAGTCATCTGGAGAGTTGATCAACTATTCATCTAAAAAATGGCACAGTGCTCATGAGCAATCATTTCATTGCCCATCAGTCAGCTCAGCTTAGAAACTACGCTAAGATGATCAGCAGACCAGCCTCCCAACCTCAGTGCAATTTTCCTAGCCAGCAGCTCCTAGCAGCAGATTACCTGTTCCCCCTAGGAATTGCGCAGTTTTTGCTGCCAGTGACTGAGCATCTGACTACCAGTTCCCTCTGGGAATTGCACAATTTTCGCTGTCAGTGACCCCAACATCCAACTAGCAATTCCCTTTCAGAATTGTGCAATTATGGTTGCCAATGACCCAACAACCAACTAGCAGTTCCGTCTGGGAATTGTGCAGTTTTGGCTGTCAGTCTCACAAGAAGTTCCATAGAAAAACTACGTAATCCCTACCTACTGACCTTTCATGTAGCTTGGCCCGTTCCTCTAGAAAATAGCTCAAATCTGGATGTCCAACCCTTGCTGACTGTCCATTCCGGAAAATGCGTAGAGCATGCTTGCCTTGCCCTCCTGCAGCTTGGACTGTCCATCCAAAAATTTGCACAATTTTGCCTCCCAGTTGAGCCAGACCTTGCAAACAGTCACTGTTGACTTAAATTTTATGTCTCCATCTCTGAGTGACTCTTGCGTAGTTTTCATTAGCAATTTCCCGAATCCATCATCCCACATCACATCCCTGCTACCTCTCCTGGTCACCTGCATTTGAATGATCATGTGTCATGGTAGACTAGGAGGTTTTGGATTTAATTTTGTCTCGTCATGAGTGACTCTAGATGCAGGTACACCAACAAACATTTCAAGATGACGAACAGGACGAATGGAGGGAGCACATGCATATGGATAGGTTCACCAATGGATGAACAAATGAAGCATGTGAAGCGGACAAATGCGACGAACATGCACCTTCGCAAACAAGTGAGCCTGTCAAGTATTCCAGCATGAAAGCAAGGATCAACATGCTAAAGCTTCATTAAGTGAACCAAGGACCATCGAAGACTCCACACACTTCGCCATGTGGAGGTGAAGCTATGATACACCATGATCCATGAATCTTTTGCTTATAGATGTATTAAAGAATCACATGTAGAAATTGCAGCTACCATAGAAATCTAATGTGCACATAAAAGAAGAATAAGAAACAAAAAAAGCATGATAAGAAGACAACAAGACAACAAGACTTGATAACGGAGTTTCTCCAACTTGGACTACGTCTCCGGGCCTTGCTCGATCAATGGGGATGCCTTCATTCATTAAATGGCATGAAAAAAGAAGAATACAATCATCAGTTACACATAAGGAGTCTTATACCTCCATTATGGAAAATGGCTACAAAATACAGAGCTCAGATGGAGAAATGGATGGCACCATTGTGTTCGTGGTGTTGAGAAGGGCTGAAACCATATAAAATTTGTCAATTTTTGACAAAATGCACTTTCTCTCCTCCTGCAAGTTTCTGCCTCGAACTGCATGCAAATTCCTCTCCCCCTTCACTTTTCTGCGTTCATCGGGTTTTATAACATTATTTTGTTACAAGCATGCTTAAATCGGGGGTTTGTTTGTTTATAATAGAGACTGTTTTAACAAAAACCCCGAAATAGCTCTTTTTTTGTTAATACAACAATACACAGGATACGCTGAAAAATCCGATCGTAAAGCTTCAAGCTGGAACTCAAATTTCCTTAAATCGGCCCTATTCTCCTGCCGGGTCCACTCTTATCGCAAATCACAACGGCCTTTTTCACAGGGATCACCGATCACCAATAGTCAATATCGACGTATGACTTTCAGCATATCACATATATAATGGCTTGAGGTTCTTCGATATGGCATACACCGATGCTGATCACTGATACTGATCGCTGATGCTGAAATTGCATGCCGCCTACCCCCGATTGCAATTAGTTGGAGATTTCTAATCGGGGGTTCCGTCTGCCTGCCTTAATTCCTCCCTTTGGACCCCTGTGATTGTGATTTTCCTTTAGAATGCTTTAAACGCATTTTTAGAGGAAATTCCTCCTTTTTCAAAGGAACAAAGGCAAATTATTTTTGTGATAACTTCATCATCCGAAGTCCATTTTAGCCCATTCAAGTTGCAGTAGATTCAGAATGAAAATATCTACAAAAGGGACTATTTCCAGAGGCATCCTTGGACTTTCATTTTTCTTTGTTCTCTGCAAGTCAACCCAAAACTTTGACTACTTCTATCTCCTTCATTCAGACTCGGATTGGAGTGTCGTTTGCACCATTGGAATTAGGGCGATGAGCACTTTAATCTGATGTCAAGATAATTACCTTTTTTCCACTTTGAATTTTGAAATTTTCCCATGCCACTGTGTTTGAAGATCCACTTGGATCAATCCTCCCCATTAAGGAGCTTTTGGACCACCAAAAGCTTTATCAATGAATTGGAAAGCGAGGGAATTGTTCCCTCACTCTTTCATTCTCCAACCATTTTCCTTACTGGGGTGGATCCCCTTGAAACCAAATCGAAGGTATTCTACATCTCCCTGTCATGAAGTCCTGGTTCTTCTGTTAAGGATGATGTCTTCAGTAAATCATCGAGATACTATGGTGCAAAATAATCAACTGTAGGAACTGTGCCCACCTCCTCCGTGTCCATAATAAATGGTGGCTCATACATCTTTAAGTTCTCCACATTAACTATGGAGTACATATGCATATATATCGGAAAATCGAGATGAAGGGCATTGTTTCCAATCTTCTCCAAAATGGTGAATGGACCATACCAGATTGGTCGCAACTTCTTCCCTTATCCCTTCTTCCTGTCCTTGCTGATATGGAACCACACTTTTTCGCCCACTTGAAATTGATGGTCGACTTGGTGTTTTTCATGTCAAGCCTTGTAATGGGCTTGAAATTTCTCCAACTACTCCTATACGGTTTGGTGAATCAATTGGATCCAACCACTGCATTTTGTCCCTGTCATTACGTCCACTAGAGTCATCTTCCCTTCCAAAGACCATATCAAAAGGGTCCTTTGGCAGGTAACCAAAACATGTCTCAAATGGTGAACACTGCGTAGATGAGTGCACTGCTTGATTGTAGGAATGATGCACATATGGAATATGCTCATCCCACAACTTAGGATGTTTCCCACAATAGCCTTGCGACAAATGTACCACGGTGCAATTGACAACTTCTGTCTGTCCGTCAGTTTGTGGATTAAATGCCATGCTTCTTTTCAACTTGGTGTCCATCATCTTCCGCAATTTGGTCCAAAACTCTCTGAGAAAGCGAGAGTTCTGATCTAACACAATCGATGTGGGTTGCCTAAAATGGACCCAATCATGCTGAAAGAAAAGATAAGCAATCTACTCTACAGTGATCTGCTTTTTACAAGGCATTAAGATACACATCTTACTAAAATGGTCAACAACGACATACAAATAGTCTTAGACTTTTTCTAGACAAAGGAAAACCTCCTACAAAGTCCATTGACACAGTTTCCCATGGATGACTCGGAATAGGGAGTGGTGTGTAGAGCCCTAGTTTTCTATTAGAGGGCTTTGAAATAGAACACATCACACAACCCTTTACATAGCGAGTCACAATGTTCTTCATATGAGGCCAAAAATAAAATCTTTGTACATGACATAAAGTCCTTTTGACACCAAAGTGACCAGACACAAGAGAGGTGTGGGCCTCTCGAATTACATGTACTCGTTCTCCTGTGGGAATGCATAATTTTCCAAGGTGATACAACAATTTCCCTTGCAAGTGATAGTTGTCCACCTATGAACCATGGGTTAGTTTTGCATAAATCTCCTTAAAGTCATCATCGTTAGCATATTGTTTAGCATAAATCTCAAAAGATAATGAAGCATTATGCAAAATAATAGAAGCAGAAATAGGAGGGTGAGATATCATATCGACCACTTTGTTGCTAGTGCCCTTCTTATACTTTATTACCAGATGAAACTATTGAAGAAAACCCATCCACCTGAAATAACGAGATTGCTGAAACTTGGTTTGTGACTGAAGGTACTGCAAGGGCTGATGATCTGTGTGGATGATGGTCTCCTTGCCGATTAGGTAGTGTTTCCCCTTTTTCACACTTTGAAGCAAGGCATAAAGCTCCTTGTCATAAGTGGGATAGTTCATCACAACTTGAGAGAACTTCTCGCAATAGTAACATATCGGCTTCTTTTGCTGCATCAGTACAACTCCCATGGCATATCCACTGGCGTCTGTTTCAATCTCAAATGGCTATTGGAGATCTGGTAAGGCTAAGACTAGTGTGGTGCTGATCTTTTCCTTCAATGTTTTGAAGGACTTCTACTGTTTTCCTCCCCATTGAAAGACCTGTTTCACACTTGTCAATGTGTGCAAAGGTGCTACAACAATAGAGAAATTGGAAATAAATCTCCTCCAATACTCAATTGCACCTAAAAAGCTACGGACCTCAGTTACACTAGTAGACTTAGGACAATTTACAATTGCTTCAGCTTTAGAAGGATCAATTTTTAACTAACCATGACCAACAATATGACCTAGGTAAATGAAAGAGTTTTTCCCGAACTCACACTTTGACAATTTTACATAGAGTTTTTCTTTTTCAATACATCAAGCACTTTCTTCACATGACATACATGTTCATTCCAAATTTTACCAAAGACAAGGATATCATCTAGATATACAAGAACAAATTCATCAATGAAAGGCCTAAAGAGATCATTCGTGACCCTCATGAAAGTAGCTAGAGCATTGCAAAGTCCGAATGACATCACCATCCATTCAAACAACCCCTGTTTGGTCTTAAAGGCGGTTTTCCACACATCCTGCTGTGAAATTCGGACTTGGTGATAACCACTCACAAATCCAATTTGGTGAAATACATAGAAAATTTTAGGGGCGAATGTTCGCCCTTTGGCGAAATTAAGGGGTTTTAAATTTTTAGTGGGCGAATA